>JAMKCH010014852.1:0-73150 GCA_023653785.1 Ophioderma brevispina | reverse complement strand
CCAACTTCCGGGTGCTAGTCTGTTTCAAATTACTTAACGGTAGGAGGGGCGCTCTTACGCATATCGACGGTCACACACACCACTTGACTAAAGACTAGGCCTGGTCACGCTTATTTAAATCTCAATACCGTTAGAAATGCACTATTTTGCAGGGTGTTAATCCACTAACCCGACGGCTTGAAGCCAATTATTTTTTTCTTAATTTATCATTTATATTACTATATCTTTTGACAAAGGTTAAGAGATGATTTTTTAAATACGGACCGAGACTGCCATAGTAATGCATGTAGCAATTCCCCAATTACCGTTTGGAATCCCCAATGTGCCCACATCAAGCAGATCGTGTCCTACCCCCTGTTATATTTGTTTATTTACTGTACTGGTGTACACCAAACAGCTGTTAGGTGTAGATTTTGAGACGCCATTGCTGTGTATCTATTGACGGAGACTGTTATGAAAAATTTCTCAAATACTTCATGTTTTTCACTATTTGGTGTGTTTTTTCGACATTAAGCAGTTTATATTTAATTTTACACACTATCCGTGAGTTATAAGAAAAAAAATGCATTTCTACATGTTTGTTGATTTTTATCCTCCGCTTAAATCGCTGCTAATCCTGTGAATTGTGAAACTCCTGAAAGAGAAAAAAATCTAGATTGTGAAAATTAAGGTCGGTATTCTTTTTCGTCAGTCTGCAAAAAACATTGTCATTCGGTAAGAAGACAAGGAAACATTTTTAAATCTATTTAGTAGTTTTTTTTGCTCCTGAGACATTCCATAAAATAAATATTTTGCTGTAAATTAAAGAGAGAGATATAGAAAGAATGTTCTTGGTCATTGTCGTGTTTTATGCCTTTGTAAACCTAACGAATAACACTTTACAAAACCACTGTATGGTTATAATTGCGTTTCTTTAATAACATAAATAATCGTTGCTCTAAAAAAGAGCTCAATGGAATTATTTATGGTTCTCGTTTAAGGAATTACGGTTTTAAAATAAATGGAATACAATAAGTCGCAACTCAATTCTAGCTATTGTTTTTATATTCAATAGACATATATTTTAAAATGTAGGCTCGGATCGTCAAAAACAGTCATATCTTGTACACACATCCTATGGCGGGGAATTGCAACAAACAGCCAACCCGAGTTCCTGATAAAGCTTCTAATATTTTGGCACCAACGGATGGCTATGGATCGCAAAGTCCGCAAACTATTGTGATCCTTATCCTAACTAACTCAACGTCAATTATAATTGCACATTTTATGAGGATCACATCTTCACTGCGTAATATCACTAATTTTACCTTTCTTCATGGGCGCTACTTGGCCGTACGTTCGTCACGCATGCCTGTGTCCGGCTATTTAAACCGTCCACTGTGTACACCGCTCCGCTACCTATGGCTACCTAACCACAGGGCCTGTTTTGGTTATATAGCCGTGTACGGCTACGGAACCCTGGGGTTAGGTAGCCGTATACGGCTACCGAAACACTCCCTTTATTTATATCAGTACAACTCAAGTTTGCAGATCATGTTGGGGGTACATGAATTACCTCCAAATCGGGGCCCAAATCTGGATAAGGCCATCCATGGGAATGAAAGTTTTAGATTTGCGTCCGCCGCCCGCATGTGCCAAAACCTGCCGCAAAAATTTTCATTATTTTTAAAAAATTCAGGATTTGAATAAAAAATGCTCTCATCACAAAAAATCAAGTTTTAAATCATCAAACAGCTGGAAAAGGGTAGTGGCTCGAACAAGTACCCATTACGAAACGATAGTATGAACCGGGAACAATGGACCAACTATGTGACTCTTAAATTCCTTTAAGAAAGTACTTACAGTTCCTAAACGTCTCCAGCAGCAGTAGTAAGGCCAAACGTAGCAAATATATGAATAGTAATTGTCGAAATTGTTAGGGTACACGCCGAAAATGCAATGAAATACTTACTCAAGGTACGGGCCCACGCTGCAGTCTCACGTTGATCAAATGTGTTGCTACATCTTTCGTTTACCATCCGGGAACGCGCGGTCAAAATTTGCATTTGAATGTTGAGCATTATGCAAATCGTATTGTTGTTGCTGTGCAGGTTCAAATTAGCCTCCAGGCACGCTGGCACAAAGAAGTTGCGATGCAGGCGCCGCCATTGGAAATACAATTTTTTTTTTTCAAAACAGAAAATTTAACAAATGAGAGTACACTCGTTCTAAATTCTTTAAATCTTAATTACACTCAATACTGAAACATCTTTAATGATACCAATTCATGCGTCTCGTGTCCAGAATGATTTACACTTCTAAGCTGACTGCTAAAGCTGTGATGTCATTGACTTAGCAAAGTGAGTTGCTTGGTGACCGATTTCCATATTGCTGTCCCTTCTTGTAGTCTGCAATATTCGCAATCACCTAAAGCTCCAAACTGAGCATGTTGAACGAACGTGAAAATTGCACATGGGATCGGCGGCGTCGCCGCGATGCCATATGGACCGAACCTCTATAAAGGTCAGGGGCCATAGAGCGTTTGTTTCCAGATTAGACCCCCGAGAGAGTAAAACACATGGCCGCTGATGCGATAGAATCCTGGATAGAAGCCGACAAAATTTGCGATTTTTCCGTCAAAGTAAGTGTTGTTTTGGTTCGAGATTATTGATTTAGTTAATTTTTTATCCCAAAGTGCATTAGTTAACATTAATCATATGATATTGCTCAATTGGGCATATGTGGACCAACACAATGTATGCATTATTGCTTCTGGAAAGGTACATAAGATTTGTCGCTGGCCTACCATGATGTCGCAAACCCAAGTTGTAGCCGATGGGGATACAAACTCGGGTTGCTGGTAACAGAAAAACTAGGAAATGGGTACATGTACAAGTAGTAAGACGCACTAACATTGCTAACAATGGACTAATCATGCTGCAGTCTCTGACAGATGTGATGATCCTCAGCTCTGACTTGGAAACCTGGAACTTACAAGTCACCAATAAAAGTACATAATGAATTAGAATAAAAGCCTCATGCCTTTTGAAAAATGTCCGGACGCAAAGCTAAAACTTTCATTCTCATGGCCTAGATGTTGGAGGATTAGATAAATTTACTGTGATTATTTTGTGATTTCTGACAGGGCTGTGTTTTCACCCTAACCGACCATGGATCCTCACTAGCCTCCACAATTGTGGGATTAAACTGTGGGATTATCGCATGTGTACTCTGCTGGAAAGTTTGACGAACATGATTGTAAGTTTTGTACACAAGAGTACCGTACAGAACTGCATGTAGTTTCTGAGACGTGTGTTTTGGTTGTTTTTTGTTTTTAAAACATATTAATTGAGACAATAATGCAACTGTGAGAGATTTTCATGTATTATATTAACAGAAAACATTTTGTTTTAAAAGTCCATTGCCTCGCTAATATCCTCGTCCCCGAATCCCCAGATTTTACCGGAGTGGTTCAACATTTTGGTATCAGAAGAAAGCTACTATTTTCTCATCTACCCTGTGAATCTTAGAACCAAAGATATTTGGCTTGAAAGTATGGGCGAAAATGTTTGCCCATGTTGGTCGACCAATATTAATTTGGACATAGTTCTCTATTGTGCTTAAAATCATTTTTTTTATAAAGCTCTCGCATCAACGGATTGAAATATCGAGATCGCGAAACTTTACCGCTAAGTTTTTTGGCGCTGAAGGCCATCTATCAGTGAAAACTTCATAGCTTAAATCGGGCCATCCCCTTTACGAAGTTGCAAGATTTTTCCATTTTATTATAAAAGACAGTGAAATGATCTTCAGAAATACAGGAAATTTTTGAGTTATAAAAATGGGGCCCATTCCATGTCACATTCGAGAATGTGTCACCGCAGCCACCGTCGTGGATTTTTCACTTTATGTGGTGGTAGACATGATGAATATTAAAATCCTGAAATTTTTAGCTCATAGAGTCCATTTTTCCCGTTTTCCCACTAGAGCATTGGAAATTTAGGGGGAGTCACCCTCAAAAGTGCCACCCCTGTGAGACTTTGTGTGTAAGGGTCCCGATTAGTAATGAGCCCTCCAAAATTTGAAAATCACTATCTATGGTAATAATTTGGTGTAGATTCAATCTGGCATCAGGAAGTTTCATGCGTGTTTATATTTAACTTAATGAGGCCTAATATGCGCCTTTGTTCATTCGGCCAAGTTCCCTGTGGAAGTCCTGCTAGCACGACCTGAATCATGTCTTTCAACAATATGTCTTTCACTGATCAGTATCTCAGGTCCTGCAACGGAAGTTCAGTTTGACTTCAGATTAGAGATGACATTTCAAATACCTCAATCAGGCGATTCCTGACTTACAGGCTTCTGGTCTCACTTTTGCTAAGAAGTTCTTTCAAATTTTACATCACTGCTATAAGTGTTGAAGGCCCTAGAAAAATCTGTCAAAGGTGATATTTTTCCATCAATTTCGGGTACTCCAATTTTATTCGGAGCCTAAGTCCAACAGCAACTCTACGGTGGTTTTTGAAACCACTGTAAAGTTGATGCATTTTTTGGTGCAAACAGGGGTCACACCTGGGGTCCAAGGTATAGGCCTATACTTCCAGTCGTAGGGAGCGATTTCTTCGCGGTGAGTATGCGTACACTTGATCTTGGTTCCATATTCGGTTGCGCAAGACAATCGCTCCCTGCGACTGAGTATATAATCGACGGGCTGCTTGTTTTTTCGCACACCGCGTGACCCTTGAACTTTGCTCTCGTATAGTGGAAGTGCTAATTTCAACATAACAATCTGGCATTAGGTGAGGCAACTTGACGATTCAAAGGACAATTTTCTTGTTATGTTTGATTATGTAAGGATACATCCTGGTGGGGGAATTACTATACATCACCACAGCTTGATTTTGCGTCAGACGAGTTTCAGTACTTTTTTAAGCAGCGTCTTTGTAAGTTTAAAACTTCACATGATTGCCACCATTGAGCCTTAGTTATGAACTCAAACTCATAGCCGGTGATTGTAACTTGACGCCAAGATAACGTCTCAATGTTAAAGGTATAGGTGACAGTTACAATTATTGGAACTAAGTCTGGGTGGTCATAACTCCAAATTAAGAAATTGTTATTGTCCTCTTTTGGTCATCAGAGTTTAGCGAACTTTAACCAATCCAATTAAACACATTAGAAAAGTATAAGTGAGGTGGGCAGCCCCTTTAAATGGCACTTGTACTTTTGTACACATTTTGACCCCCTTAAAACCAATATTGACATTCGACACCACCTCTCTACTTCAAATATGTTAAAGAGATAATCTTAAAACAACTTTCCCTTGAAAGATCTAGCTTGGGTGTCTTTATTTTTTTTTCAACAACAAAATACACACTTAAGTTTTACCCACCCAAAGGTATAATTTGACCCACGGGTCATTGTAAATGCACAGTGTATATCCCATATAAATTTACTATGGGGGATATCAGCAAAATGTTCTTGTGCTGAAAACAAGGAAGACATCAAAACACCAAGCGGTTCTTTCAAGAAATAGTTCTTTGATGATTGGTTATCTCAACATATCTGAAGTAAATGGGTGATGTCGTATGTCAACATTGAATTTCAGGGCCAATATATGTCAAAATGCAAATTAGGATTTTTCAGTAGGCTGTAACTCACTTAATTACTTACCTAATGTATCTTATTATTGTACTGGTAGAAAGTCCTTCATTGTGACTTAGATTAACAAAAAAAAACATTAAAAAATATTGTTGCTTGTGGAGTTCTGACCCCCCAAACTTGGTCCCCGATGAAAGATATTGCATTTTAACACCCAACTAACTTTAAAAAGTAAAAGAGCTATCACATTTTTTATGCCAGATTTGAATTCTACGCCAAAAGAATTCCCCAGATAGTGATTTTCAAAGTTGGGGAGGTTTCCATTAAACAAGTATTATGGCCCTCTCACTTGTCTTTTGCATCTGCCCAGCGCTTATTTGGATGGTGACCCCCAATTCCTGAATGCTCCTGCGGCAATGCGAAAGGCGGTATGAAGCTCCAAATTTCGGATTTCATTTCTCATCATATCTATCACGCACACCAAAAAGAAAAAAATCCAGTGACGTGCTGCGGGCCATCTCGAGTGTTACAGGGAATATCCCTTATTGGACAGAATACAGTTGGGCACAAAGTATCTTGCGTGTTTTTTCGATCAGTATTGTGCCAAAGTCTGACAATTTGTGCAAGTTTTCGCAATCTACATTTGTTGCCTAGTCCCTTGTTCTTTCATTTAAACACCTCACTTTAAAAAAGTGCAAAAATGGCTGCGATAGAACGCCTGAAAAGCCTTAAAATCCCCAAAACAAAAGTTGCAGTTTTGGGATGTTCCATGGTCACTGTGTGGTACAATGCAATTAATACGTGTGTATTGATTTACACAAAGAGGTTTTCTGACTGAATGAGCGAAACGCCATTGGATTACTTGTCATGGTGTTCACGTCGCAGTGCACTGCAATTCCCGTTGAAAACTCCAAAAAAACTGCCCTTTGTTTGGAGGTTTTAACGTCTTTCAAGGAGGTGCGTTCTGTCTCACTCAGCCATTTTTGCGCACTTTTAACAAGCACTGTGTTAAATAAAAGAGCAGACATAGGCAACAAAATCTATGTATCTTGAAAACTTCAAAATTAGGCACATACTAATCGAAAAACATGTGAAGATACTTTTTGTGCCAACATGTAATTCAGTACATGCTCTGATTATGTAGCCATCTTGAATCCTCTGACAGTTCAGTCAGCTAGAGTATATGAAATAGCTATGTACTATTTTCGTAGTTCTTTTTTTTTTTTTGTCCTTAGGTTGGCAGTCATAGGGTGTTTTGGAATCAATCCCATGATGCATAGCAATGTGCCTATACTGTACTGTACTAAACACATTGTCATTACTATGGATAAAAAGTGTTCCAGAAGTTAAGAACCACAAGACATTTCATATCATGTATGCAAAGATTCCCTAACGCTTGTGGGCTAAATTGGGCGTTAAAGTTAGGTTTTTTATGTGTGAAGAATGGGATTTTTAATGTGCTCACAATTACCCGTATTGAGGTGAAATTTCCAAAACTGTGCAGTGTGTATTGACTCAAAACATCCTCTTGTTGGGCAGCAAAGATATTATCTAAGCTGGATTGCTAGCCCACCCCTTGTACTGTACCATGTGGGGCAACTTACATGTTGGCTTTTTGCACATTTACAATGACATATTGACGTTGTGTGTGTACTCTGGGTGTTTTTTGTAGGCTCAGTGAGGTGTTTTGTGACTTTGAGGTGCAATGATTATGTGCAGCCTACTAGGTAACTTGAAACCAAGGTTTGCTAGTTATCATGGGTAATAGCATTTTCCACTTGGCCAGAATAGCCACTAGGACCAGAATTATGAACATCCTAGATATGTTGATCTATAGTACCGTAAGTGAGTGGAATAACCTGACCTGCACTTCCCCTGTAGAAATTTAAAGTAAAGTCCTTCCCATGGGGTGGTATCAATTTTTAAGATTGGAATAGCTCATTGTATAAATTTCTTTTTCAACCAACACCCTGTGTAGAGGATGTAGGTAACTCTACCAGGTTCACATCAGTGTGCGGTTTTTTTTGCGTCAAGATGCACTTTTCCAAAGATGGACACACTTTGTCTAGATAGAGTAAAATTTTGTCTCTATGTGGCATGCAAATACCCGCTAACTACACAATAATCAAAGAGGTTTGCTCGGCACACATGCTACAATATCGTATATTTTTCACACTCAAACAAATAATTATTCTGTTACTATTAACAAATCGGTAAAATAAATATAACTTACTTTGACAAGTTTGTATTGATTCTTTAAATTACTTCACTAACCCTCTCTCACTGTCCCAAAGGGTAATCAAGATACTCCAGAGTTCTTTTGGAGATTAAGGGTCATCAGGGTATTTACTTTTCAATGCCCAGTAGAGGTTTTGGAATTGGATGTTTATTGATTGTTTGCAGTAGTGTAAAAACCAAAGTTTTGCTCAAACCTGTTAAAACTCGGCACTCATATTATTATGATTTGGAATGTGGACCATTTGGCCATAACCTCAGAAAAAATTTGCGTCCAAGTAGTCGCACTTTTTTCAAAATCTATGTGACCCTGAAATCTACACTAAGTATAGATTTTTCAGATGGAATAGCCCATTTATTCTTAATTGTCTCACCACTAGGACCTGTGCGAGGCATCAGCTTCATCACAGCATCCGTTGTTTGTGTCAGGAGGTGATGACTACAAGATCAAAGTGTGTAACTACAAACTGAAGCGATGTCTGTTCACCCTGCGGGTCATCTGGACTACATTCGACCACGTATTTCATCATTTGGTTGTGTTAACTTTTTTTCTATATGCCATGCTTCTTTAATTGTATAATGAAGAATAAGAGGGTTTCTCCTCGCATCTTTTTTGTGCACATTTGAGACAGGTCCCTCACTTCATTCATTGCTTTCATGCATGCCAAGGGTGTTTGTAAGTGATCTTTACCTGTATCATGCACTCTTTTTGGATACCAGTAATAAGGGAATTAGCCAGCGATTTGCTAATCTGAAACATCAGAAAAAATCATCAAATTCATCATTTTTATAATATTTTTGTTACTGGTCATGGATATGGAACATAACCCTGCAAGTGGTGGGCTTGAAATCCGTGTGTTAAAGACAGGGCAGTACGTTTTACGCTGATTCTGAAATTTCTATCTATACGTCGTATCAAAATCTGACTTGAAACAAACAAAATGCCTCTCCCGGTGAATAGCACAGATTTCAGCGTGATATTTGTGCAGCATATCAATCAGTTTGGCTCATCCACAAACATAACTTTATTTTATTCGTACTGTGTAAACCACAATAGCGTTTAGTGCAGATTTGAGATGCCATCGCTGCATTTCAATTTGCGGGAGACGGTATGAATGATAAATTCTCAAATACCTCATCTTTTTCACTATTTGGTGGTTTGTTTGCTATACATTAAAAGCATTATATGAATTGTACACACTTATCATCCCTATTTATTTATTTATTTATTTATCTTTCTTTAATTAACCCAGGGTAACTTCTTCAGTATTTAGTACTGATCTCCAAGAAAGCCCTGCACAACATTTACATACATGTACATTTAAAATAATAAAAACAAATTAGCATATTATAAACCTATGTATAAACAGACCGCATAGAGGTGTAGGTTATTACAACTCTCACAACCCACTCGTATGCTTACACACACGCTTTGTTCACTTAATGAGCACATGCGTGCAGCACAAACACACACACACATCACACACACCACATGACACACCCACCACATGTAACGGCATACCAACCACACACCTTCACATCCAACCACAGACACCACAAGGCAAATTCACATACATGTCATGTACAAAACAATGTACTTTGCAGTAAGCTTGTCATTTCTCATAAAATTCATGTAAATGAAGGACAAGCATGAAGTGTATAATTTAAAAACTTTCAAAAAGAATGGCATTTGTTAACATTAAATTCATGAATTCCTAATTTCTGCCGTACGATGAGTTCAAGTTTGTTCCATGCCTTAGCTCCTCTATAATAGTAGGACCGCTTACCTTGAGTATTGTTCAAAGAGGGACAACAGGGGTTTTGGAACTTTGCTACGAATGCATTTATTATGCATATGCTCATCAAAAGAACTGAGACTCAAATCAAGTGGGTCAGAACCTTTGAGACATTTAAAAACGACAAATAACCATGATGTTTTTCCCACCTGTTTCTCAAGTTTTACAACCAATTTAGGGAATGCAGTAGGTCAGACAATAGGAGTTTTGATTATCAGCATAAAGCAATATTCTAGCCAAAAAAAAAGGTCTATTTGAAGTATTTGAAGAGAATTAGATAATTAGCACTCATTTGACATACACACTACAATAATCAAAGTGTGGAATCCAGTGCATCGGCAGCCTATTCAGGCCTTCTTTGGGGGCAGATATACTTAACTCTACGAATATCCCCAATGCAGTTAAAATTGTTCTTGAATAAAAGTTACATGATCATTCCACTTAAATTGTTGGTCAAAACAACAACCCAATACTTAAATGAATTGACCTTATCTAGAACATTTATCTGCAATAAAGAGAGATATCATCAAATTTGCTCAGAATAATGATTTGAACCCAAAAACTCATTAATTTAGTTTTTTTAATGTTGAGAGTACATTGTTTCATGGAACCATTTTCCTCAATCTCTCATAATTTTTGTTTAATCACGCTGAAGAATAGTGGGTCTGATGAATGCAATACAATTGTGGGTATCATCTGCATACATTACACATTTACAGGATACCTTATTGTGTAATGAGTTGACGTATATTATAAACAACGAAGGCCCTAAAATTGACCCTTGAGGATCCTATATTGATTGCACTTTAAATCATACAAAGAAGAAATTCTAAGTTCACCTTTGTGCCCTGTACTTAATATGATGAAAACCCATTCAACAATGTGTGATTTCTTGAGACCATAGTCCATACAACCCTTTTAAACGAGAATTTTGTGATTAACGTGTCAAATGCTTTAACGTAATCTAGAAAAATAGGGGGGGCACAGGGGCTTTAACCATCATTCATTTTTTTGAGAATTAATTTGACACATGCAGAAGCGTAGACTTAGTTGAATGGTTACGTCGAAAACAAGACCTGAATGGATTTAAAATATTACACAGGTGTTAAATACTTAAACACTATCATGTACAGCTCTTTCAATTATTTAGAGATTATATTTAAACAGATATTGGCCTATATTACCAACCAGATTTACAACCAGCCTGAAAAATAGGGTACTTTTGGCAAGTTTCCCACTCTGAAGGGAATGTGGAAGTAAGTAAAGACAATTACATATATAAGCAAGTGAGTGAAATTATTGGAGCACATTTTTAATTATTAACATTGAAATTATCAAGTCCAGTTGATTTGTTTGTAGGAAAATTACAAGTTGTCAAAACATAATAATCAGTTATATCAAATCAATTTACGTGTACATAAACACTGTATTGCTATCATGTAAAACAATGTCCACTATTATTACTTTTTGCAACTACATGCACCACATCAGTATATTACATCATCCTGTATACTATCAATTTTTTTCTGTGCTAAATCATTACCCATTTTAGTAAATACTCCTTAAAGTTCATTAGCAGTTTCTTTGTCACTGTTAGTTAAACCATACACACTGAACGGTCTTAACAGAAGAGTTGTTATTGTGAATTAATTTCTTAATCGTAGTCCAAATCTGTTTCTTAATCGTAGTCCAAATCTGTTTAGAATTATTAATGTTTTTGATTAATTGTATCACTACAGTACTTCTTTTCAAATATTTACCTAAGTTATTAACCTTATTTCGTAGGCGTTTTAAGCCATTTCATCATCAGGATCATTAGATTTATGGAGCTTTAAACAAAAATAATGATCACGATCTTGGATATTTAATGTATTGAGTCGCTATTGATCCAATCAGGAAGAGAACCCTTAATTTTCTTTTCTCTATAGGTTCATGTTTACGACAGACCTCTTAAACTTATTTTTCCATTCCCACGCTTCCATGCACTGTCAACACACCTAAATTAGTTCTTTTCATTCCTCAACATTTTTCCGAATCAACAAAATCTTAATCACTAAAATTCTAAAGCAGCGTGATTTACAGTTTAGGCACTGCTGGGAATTTCATTTCTTCATTTTCTTATTTTACGAACAACATATTAAGTGAGGGTCGACTGAACCTAAGCTAATGGACACCAAGGAGGACACACCCTGGAATTGGTAACAAAACCAGATCAATATAGTTCTACTGACTTCAGTGACCCGAGTATAATCCTTAATTAATTGTGCAAATTAGATGTCTAGCAATACTTATTGATTTTACATAGTCAGGCCTTTTACTGTATCAAGAATTTCAGTCCCACCTATTATTACATCCTCATACAATGAGGTGACATTTTGTAAATAGAGTGTCTAATTTTACATAAGTCACCACTTTAGTGTCTGTGGTCTATAACATTCCCGTACAACATAGGCTTAGTCTGTGGTAAGTTGATCTCTCTCCACAGGTTTCCATGTCATCCAGTACATACCTTTAAGTTAGAAATTTCTTTATACCAATATTCTTTCTAATATACAAGCAAACCCCGTTCCTCGGGATAAGCACATTTTCTGTCTAGTCTAACAAATGTCAGAACATCATTTCAATTTCCATTGTTATCAATATTAGAAGTGAGCCCAGCTTCTGACACACATAACATTCAATCATTTTGGGTAGACGAAACACGAGATGGGTCACTTTATTTTGCAGACTACGAATGTTAATATGACCTACCTTAAAACCCTTGTAATGGACCTCTTAAATCAACCAAAGTATCACTAAATGGAGTTCAGATAATGACATTTTGAAAAACAGTGACACCCCACCAATTTGATTATCAGAAATATCAATGTTAGTACAATTTATTATGGAATTCCAGGGTCAATTATTACTGATACCAAATTTGCAAAGTTTTTATATGCACAATAAACATTCTGCTCAATTCTTTTAATGTTCATTTACCTCTTCCTCCACTGTGATGATGTCATGTGTGAAATCCTGCTAAAAACCTTACCTCAAACATGAAATAATTCTGTCAAGAAAGAGTTCTACCGATTTGGATAGTGAGACAGCATAAATGCAAGAATTAGTCTTTCTATATTTTTGTTATTTTACAAAAAGTCAGTCTTTAGTGATACACAAGTCATTCAGTCTAGCATTAAACTCCTTGATCCAATTGCGATGGGAATGTTACTCTGTGTAGTCAGCAGGGTTGGAACGGTTTAACCCGCCCCGGTTTTAACCAGGGCGAATTAAAACCGGCTTAAAACCTGGGTTTACCGGGAGTTTTGAACGCCCAAAGTGGTCTAAAACGTGGTCAAAACCCAAATTGTACTTTTTTAAAATGGATTTTTGTATTGGTTTTTACCAAAATTATTGTTTCAACAGTTAAACACAACAATAACTTAAAACAACAATTAATATCAATGAGGGAGTTGCTGGATTTTCGTCGCCATATGATTGTGTTGGTACGATGACGGCATCGCATCTTTTTGGACTTATTTGCATTTTCTATCCTCAGCTCAATGAGTTTTATGAGTTTTGTGATGTGGTGTTAGGTAAAGAGGTATGTGCAAGCATAAACATTCTAGCAATCTTTTCATCCAGACGTGCCTTGGTTTTAGCATCGTCTTTATAAACCAAATCAATTGAGGCCTGTTTAGCCTTTTTGGGCTTTGGTTGATCTTCATCATTAGGACGTTGAACTTTTGAGGTAGGAGGAAAAGAAAATAAACGTGTGGTGACGAAATAAAGGTCAGATGAATGTGTGGACGATGTTGTTGGAATCTTCTTGATTCATCGTCATTTGCAGAGCACACTGCAGTGCTTGCATAACTGAGCAGGCCATGGTTTCCTCACTGTTTCCTTTTTGTCCAGCACAATGACACATGACATTTTTTTTTCCGTGAGTTTTCAGTCTTGCAGTTTTTGCACACTGACTGAAGTATCGCATTCTTCAACAGGCTGAAGTTTTTCCAGGTTCTTCTCATAAGAGCCCCAACAGAATCTGTGGTCTTCCAACTCTAAACTGATGATGGATACCTAGCTATATGAGTTCCACTAGTTGATAATAATACAAGGATTGAGTGTAGAATTGCAATCACATTGGCGTAACCAGCGGGGCGGGGGGCAGGGGGCACTCCCCCCCCCCCCCCTACAACTAAATGGGTACGGAGAAGCTAAAAAATGGGGATGAAAAGAAGGTAGCAGACGGGGAAGATCTGGCCCAAGCTAAGTCCAGGCAAAAGATATGAAAAAGGTGCATGATACGTGACCGAGATAAGAACGGGGGAAAGATAAAGGGAAAAGGATACGAAAAGGGGACAAGAGAAGATATAAGGAAAGGTGAAGGAAAAATAGTTTGTTGTGTGGGTGCTCAGGTCGTTTTACTCGCCTGGCAATCACAGGATACTGAATTGATGGGAGGTCATTAATGGATTGGCGATAGAGCACATATGCCCAAATGCAATAGGTGGAGTACAATGTGGTAAAGACGAATGGGCGGCAGCAGTATGGAAGCTTAGTCCTGCAGGGATGTATCAAATGGTAAAAGGTGTGTTTGTACAAATAGTAATGCATTTTCTTTTATTGTGGAATTAATTATAATTACATTTAAATTATTAAAATACAATTATGACCCTCTAATAGCACTCTTTCATACCCTTTGCAACTGTTAATATCAGTTTTTCATGCAGTTTATTTTGACCACGTTTGACGGTTAAAACCAGCTTTGACCGTTTTTAACCTGGTTTTAAACCGCTTTCCTGTCAAAATACCGTTTGACCGCCTTAGAGACAACCCTGTTATAGGAGATACACAATCTTAACAGTTCGATCAGCTTGCAATATTGTATATACCAGGGAATTGTAACATATGCATCATTCCATCCACAAAACATTTGATCGGTTTTTTTGCACCAGTGATAAGAATCAGTCTGGATTTTCTTTTTTCTCTTTTCTTTTCTTCTTCCTCAATGACAGGGGTGCAATTTTTATCCATATCCAAGTTTAACTGCCTGGTATAACAACCCGGTTGACAATCACCATCATATTGTCATTCTAACGCCCACACGAAGCTTTGGGATTGAGTCTCCAATTATCAGTACTTTCCTCCTAGTAGGCTTAGTAGTTGAAGATTAGATTGTGGTGTTGCCTCCACTGGGGTCACAGGAAGTATGGCTTGAGTTGGAGATGTAGTGCTAGTAGATGAGAGTATACAGTTTAAAAAAATCATTTCCACATTTTTTTTTTTTTTTCGATTTTCTCGCATTATCGATGCTAATCCCTTTAAGTCACAGCATTTTTTTTTGTGAAATTATTTTAATTTGTTTCTCAAACACTGGCCACCAGATTTGTTTACCTCAGCATGATCAATGAGAACCATTAAGCACCCCCCAAGCATTCAACTTTTCTCTTAAAAATTAAGGCAAGATTCACATTTGTTCAACAGTACCTAAAATAAAACTTGGGTCAAGATTCAATCTCAAAAACTTACACAAAAGTTATCAAAGCTCATCAGGGCTGAAATCTCGGTTGGGATTTTAATGACAAAAAAGTCAACCTGGTGAAAAAAAATTATAAAATATTATCATCGGATTCAATTGTGGCTGTGAAGACATTCATTTGGGTCAGGATTCATCATGCTATTGAATGGATGTGACCCTTCAATTAGAGTTTTAATGACTGGATATGGCTGGGCTTTTTGAGTGCATTACCAAATCAATGACGCAATTTGTTTCGCTTGCAGAGTTTTTATTCCCAGTGGGGATGCCATTATGATCTTGTCAAGCTGAATGTGCGGCATCTGATTGTGTAAAATTTGCTAAAAATAATTCAAATTTAATTGTCCAAACATCTTTTTGTATAGTTTGGAATACTGGATAGCAATTTTCGTACTTATTGTGTTTTGTAGCAATATTGTCTGGAACAAAAAATAAAGTGTACCGTAATGACAATACCAGTCCACAAAATTGGATCCATGGCCTCATCCCCTAATTTACCATGGACTGTGTCGGAACAAAATCCTGCATGGTCATTGCCCATGCCCATGGCAGACCATAATTGTGTCCAAGGAACATTTACAATGTTTTGCAAAAACTTGATAAAATGTGTCATGATATCATTCTCTGAAGCCAAAAAAATATTATATGTTAAGGCATTTGTCTGAGAGGACAGAGAGAGCAGTTAAGAGCGGTGTGTGTGTGAAAGTTGAGGGATAGGACTGAGACTAGGACTTGTATGCATGGTTGTTTTGGAAGAGGGCCGATTGGCCGGTTGGGGCGAGAAGGCGAATATTGTACTTGGTATGGGCCTGTGTTGAGGAAGGATGACCGTAATCTTTAACAGGGCTTTTTAGTTCGAGTGGGAGGTTTGAGAGGAGGGGACATCCAAGGAACAACATGAAGAAGCAAGTTGGGGATGAGAGTAGGAGGGTTTTTGTTGAGGGATGTAAGATGGCATTGGATCGGGTTGACGTGGCGTAAGTAGTAAGGCGGTTCCTGCGAGTGTGAGGTGAATTCGGCCACCCCGTTTACGGTGATAAAACCGGATTTAAAATTCTGTGGTTTTACTGCACTACTAATAAGTCCTATGAATCAACTTTGAATTTATTGCTATTTGCACTCAGTAGACCCATGATCTGAGTGGCCTCTGATGACCAACTATAACCGGATTTGTAACTGGCAATCAGGAACTGCATATGGGTACGAGTGTGCACGAGAGGGCACGTTTACCGTTACGCGCCTTACAGAAGATGAAATATGTTAATCACATCACGCAAGGGTACGGCCAAGCTGTGCTCACGACGTTTTGCAAGAAATGTAACGTTCTTGGCTAACAATTAAGTAGAAAGGCAGAGGCAAAAAGGTGGAGCTTATCGCCCAATTTCAGAGTTTGCGGCTAGGTGACTCGAGGGCTGGTTGTAACTCTGAAAAGTGGACTAACACGTAATGGAGCCACATTTTTCCCGGCTTTTAAAAATGGCAATCCAGCTTTTTCCTTTTTTTTTTTTTTTTTTCGCTTTAAATTGCCCTGAAAAGGGCAATTTTCCGTTCCCGCAGTTTCCGCTATTGCCTTGAAGATGATTGATATTGCGACCGTCAACTCCTACAACAAAGCTCGTAACCTTGACTTGCAAAATCGCGATCGACGACCCGGCTAAATATGCAGTACATAAATCGATCGCCCTTACCGTAGAAAGCTTTTACTAGGTGCGACTACACACCCGCGGCCTTTTTTAAAAGTCATGTTCAATTGTGAAATACAAATCGGTCGCCGACAAGGACACCGATCAACACGCTCATTGAGTCCTTTTCACCTACAAACGTGGTTTTATGTCCTTGGAAATACCGACGATCTAGTTTTAGGTGCGACTGCGCAAAGCACAATGTCTTGCAGCATTGGGTCATGTTTCCGAATCAAAATGGAGTCGGGTCGCCGTTATCGCAATTACATTCACAAGACGATCGCGATGCAGCTTGTAGCAAATCGTCTTGATATACTTTCGATGGCCTATCAGACTTCTAACCAGGCGGGATTTGGAGATTGCTATGGGTCATGCAGGGTAAAACATTCTCATTTTTGTTATATTATTAATCCAAATTGTTATATTCTTAGTATTTTCTTAGGGAAGTGAAGAATTTACTTTTTCTCTCTTCAATCTTCAAATTTCATTGTCCGCGTTTTAAACCTCGAATTCTGTGATTTTCCCGGAATTTCCGCAACGCGGAAAACTTGGGGCTTTAACTTAAGGGCACTTACTGATGGACAAACTATGAGTTTCTTTGCCATTTAGCTGGTATTTTTCATTTCAACTGAAGTATATACCACGGTCGCAAACCTCCCAATGACCTTCTGTGCCGGGGGAGCAGTGCCCGTCATGGCCGCCCGCGCCGACCTTCTGTAGCTATATCCTTGGCTATTTACATAACTGAATTAAAATACCTTGGGCTCAATTAGTTCATATTTTAAAAAATATTTTTATATTTGTGCCCTGTTTGTTCTCAGCCGTATGAAACTGTCAATGCTCGTGGCTAGAGTTATCAAAACCATTGATGGATTGCAGATTGCATGCACCACAGGGGATACTAATATTATCTAAATTGTTTTCATACACACACATCTCTGTATTTACACGAATCCGGTTCCATTTCTTGTTTGATTTGACAGTGTTCTAACTGGTCACAACCACTATGTGATGTGTGCCAACTTCCACCCACTGATGACATGGTGGTGTCACATCCCTGGATCAACTGTCAGGGTGTGGATACGGAGGTAATTTTAAATCCACGACATCAAGCAAAGTTACACCTTGCACAAAAAGTATCTCGGCATGATTTTCCATCAGTAACTGCGCCAAAAGTCAGACCATTTGGAAGTGTTCGAAATATACATTTTGTTGCCTAGGTCTTTTGTCGCTTTATTTCATGTAACACCTCTGCTCTGTAAAAAAGCGTGCAAAAAGGGTGAGACCGTGGTGCCCGAAGATGCAACCCCCCAAACCAAGTTGCAGTTTTGGATTTTTCATGGTCACGGGGTGTGTACACGCAATAATCATGTGTATATGCTTTTACACACGTTTCCGACTGAATGAGCGAGAAAGCCTTCTTGCAATATGGAATTTGGTGTCTCGCGGGTCGTATCCCAGTACACTGCAATGCCCATTGAAAAATCAAAAACTGCACTTTGAGTTTTGGGGGTTTGCGCCTAGGGTGTTTCTATCTCAGCCTATCTGTACACTTTTTTACAAGCAGAGGGTTAATGACAGAGCAAGACTAGGCAACAAGATGTATATTTTGAAACTTTCAAATGGTCAACTTTGGCCCATAAATGATCGAAAAACATGCCGAGATACTTTTGTGTGGCCAGGTGTTATTCTGTGTATTGTATTTGTTTTGCCAGAGATCTCAACCACGCGGCCATACGCAATGCGGTGCAACGAAACACGTGGGTACCGGTCGAAAATGTTTCTCGTTGTCATCTCGGCCGTCAACAATATTTTTTGTCGCGCGAATGACTCTCATTGCACCTCATTGCATCTGGCCGTCTTACCGGAAAATTACGTGCGATGTTCCTCGTTGCATCTGGGCCGTCTTTACGGAATACGCGATGTGCCTCGTTGCATCTGGGCCGTCTTCTCCGAAAATGACTGAGGTTCCTCGTTGCACCGGGGACCGTCATTCCTGGAAAATGATGCTATGCTTTTCACTGCATTTCGCACGGATTGCCCGCAGAATCGCAGGCTTTTTCATCAGGCAAGTGACACTGTGGTGCAAATGTCCCGATAGACCATTTCGATATCGATGTGATCGCCAACCATTTTCAAATAAGCTACTTTTAATTATACATAAACGCATTCTGACGTAACCGGAGCATGACGTACGTAATACGCCACGCACTACTATACGTAGCGAATACACCACGCACAGCGTGGCTAACTATAGCTACAGATTTCATGCAAGATCAAGTGTGCTACTCATCCTTATTTATTTTATTTAATTATTTAGGATCCCTGATTTCTCATTGCATTCGCACCAAACACACGATGTTCCTCGTTGCATCTGGCTCTCTGGACGTCTTTCCTTCGGAAATGGCGTGCGATTTCCTCGTTGCATCTGGGCCGCTTCCGGGAAAATGACGCAATTTTCCTCGTTGCATCTGGGCCGTCCCGTGCAAATTACCGGAGTTTTCGTTGCATCTGGCCTTAACGAATTTAACACGCTACTTATTCCTGGCCGACGCAACGGCGAGATGCAATGAACCGCAAAATTTGTTTCTCGTTGCATAATCTGGGGCCTTAAAAAGAAAAATAATTGCACTCGTGCATTTGGGCGTTGGCGGGCAAAACGACCCGGCCCGTGTTAGTTAAATTAGGGATGGTATTCTCTATGGAGTCTACTCAAATTCAATTCCAGCTTTAGACAGGAACAAACATCAATGGGAATTGACTGTGGCTGTCTGCGATTCCCCGTACTCCAGATTTTCAACGCTCATCATCACACCCGTTTGAAAATTCCAGGTTGGGGAGATTACCATTGCTTTTGACAGCTAAGCACATAACAACGGCCCCATAATGCATGGGCACACCGCAACCAGCTATGCTATGCATAATATCCTATGCTATAAGCAGCAAACGATAGCAGCAGATAGCAATGCAAATAGTTTGACAGGCTATAGTCCAATGGCGGTGCCCGTGTGTCACCAATTTGCTTAGTCACTGTCAGAGGCCTGCCGTTTAGACCAGGGTTAGTCCCTTCTCGTGTGGGGACCTTTTTTTCATTCACATACTCTAAAGTGTGGGGGGGGGAAAAAATTTTATAAAACAGTGGCGTAAACAGGCGGGGATCGGGGGGGCAGGTTTGACTTTCTAAATCCAAATCCTAAGCTTAATCCTAAATCCATGATGCAATTCAATCTGCCTATCCGTACTGTACTAAACACACAGTCAGTAACGGGATAAAGAAGTATTCCAAAAATTTCAGAACCCAAGACATTTCATAATCATGCACAATTCCCTACGTACTAATAGCTTTCTGTAGGGCTAAAATGACCATTAGTCGTTTTTTATGTGTTAAGAATAAGGGATGTTTTATGTGTTCACATGACCCTATTGAAGCAAAATTTCCCAAACTGCCTGGTGCATTGTGGATTGACTCAATACACCCTCTGCCGAAACCCTATCTAAATAACTGAATTTTCATGATTATTCTTATATATCAAGGCTAGTCAGTTTTGGAGTGAAACCATTTGAGACTTCATTTACCGGGTTGTCGTGAGCAACAGTGTACATTATTCCAGAAGTTTGACTAGATTGGCATTCATAATTTCGCTATAAAGTCCCCCCCCCCAAATTTGATCCCCATTTTACCTGGTAGGTGTATTAATGGATTCTAAAGTTTTGTAAATGTCGCATCTGCATTATTCCGTGTAAGAGATCCTGTAATGCATAAGTTTAATCCGTGATCAAAATTTCCCAGTGTTCGTCCAATTTTAATTGAGCTAGATCATGCCCGGTACTGTGACAGTGTTGGTCCAATGCCCGCTATGTAACTTTCCAAAAGTGAATTTGCTAATGATTATCACTTCACACATGGACATAAATGGATAAGGGGTTACAAATTAAAAAATGAAAATGATAAGACCTTCCATGTTGAATAGCACATAATTATGTTAAATTTCCATGGCCCCATCACTAGTGATCTCATCCTAGGGACCAGGACCCAGATTTTTACCACCAGTGGTCCTTGCTTAATGTGAGGCTACAATTAGTGATCACTATATGGTATATTTCAGAGACTTGGTATACAACTTTACTCTAATCAGACGTGGTGGCCACGCCTCTTTTAATATAGCACTCATCCCAATACAAAAGAAATTACCGCAATACGTAGTGCAAAACAGGAAGCTCTCTAAGGTCACCTTATGTAATGTGGCTTCATTGTGTAAATTTAGATCGGATGAGTCTATGTTCACAATGGTTGGTGCCGGCAACTTGTACTGGTTCCAATCCTGCAGAGCTTTCCGCTAGTAATGTATTCAGTGCTTCTATATTTAATTTGCAGGAGGCACATGTTAATCCAAATTCTGTTTGTGTGTCCGTCCGTCCGTTTGTTCATTCAACCTGACTTAAATGCTCTGCATTGCTAACGCTATGCCCATTACTTTCATTAGTATGTTTGAGAATCGTCCGTCCTATATTTACTAAACCCATGCTTGGAAACCCATAAAAACAACACTAATCAATAATCTATGCTCTCTCGAAACCTGTGGTGTCCCAAATACTACTCCAATCACTGGGGGTCAATCCCCCTTAACTCCATTGAATTTTAACAGAACGCATTCCTAATGCATTTAATGTCTGTGCACCCTGGTGACTAGACCGTAATTAACCGCATGCGCACACGACCACTAGGCTAAACCCGTCTTTATATTCATCACTGACAACCCCATGTCGTCGAATACTAGGTCAAATGCCGCGTGAGGATTAAGGCTAATTATGTACCACAGAGATCGTAGCGTGTAACACATGAATTCCGGTCATGTCATGTCAATTTTGCATCGATCATGTCAACATGGTCAAGGACGCGTTTGTTTTTATTTACCTAGCGAGAGTAATTTTTCTGCTGGTGGAAATAGATTTGCCGGGCCGCGAGATTGATTAAAGCATAAAGGTGTGGATAGTGCCCACACCGGGAGAGTACCGCTGTTGGAGTAAAGATTTTCAGGTCAGTTAAAGGTAATTGCTTGATCCAGTGTCAGTACAGTAGCATGGCCATGGCATGACATGTACATTTACTCATGAACTTGTCATGCTTGTACTTCGAGTCTCTGTAATTGTAGGCAAGAGCAACTCGCGAAAATCTTAAAAGTTGAAACAATATTTTGTTGACGTCCGCCACGAAGATGGAAATAATTAACAAACTGGATCTCTAAAAACATCAGACGGCGATAAATCGTCATCTGAAGAGGTATACAGGGGATTGTTATTTGGCCCAAGTCTACTCATGAACTAGCCAAGCTAAAGTTTAAAATGAAATGTGTATAGTAATATAGGACACAAGATTCTCAAAACATAATAATGATAAAATTGGATCCTTGTTTTCGCCCAATACCCAAATTTATTGGTCTCGCTATGAGTTGCAAAAATATTGGGCTCGACTGCGTCTCGCCCAATATTTTTTTCAACTCATAGCTTGACCAATAAATTTGGGTATTGGACTTAAAGAATCCAATTTTATACCAAACTTGGTAGGATGATAGAGTGAAGTGCCACAATATCATGCGTAGCTTTTGGCTGCATTATTTTCATATTCATAAATTTTATTTAGTTTATTTGCATATTTTTCAGATATTTTGGTTAACTTTTTAAAATGCTCTGCCGGCTAACACTGTGCTTTATTTACTTCAAACTTGGTACGGTAATAGAGTGTGGTGCCACAATATCATGAGTTGCATTTGGCTGTATTTGCATATTTATGAAATTTAATTAGCTGATTTGCATATTTGTCAGAATTTTGGTTAACATTCTTAAAAATGCTTTGAAGGCTAAATGCCATTTATATCCGATTTGCTTCAAATTTGGTAGGGTGATAGAGCGAGGTGTCACAATATTGCACAACCAGGTGAAGCTAGTGTTTCGAGAGCCACCTTGTTGATAGTGTTACTGATATAAAATTGGATTGATTAAGCCCAAATTAATTGGTCGAGCTATGAGTTGCAAAAATATTGGGCGAGATGCAGTCCTCAAAATATAATGATTAAAATCGGGACTCTGCTCTTTCCTTGTGGTTCCTTTGGACACAGGCGAGGGACCCATAGAAAGTATTATCATCCTTTAGAACATGTGCCATTAATTGTCCTTGTTGTATTTTCAAAGGTCTGCGCAAGAAGAATGTGGCACCGGGACCAGGAGGAATAGAAGAACACATCAGAAATCCCATGGCACCTGACCTGTTTGGAACCTCAGATGCTGTTGTCAAGCATGTACTAGAGGTATGTTATATGGCTTCTGTTGTTTGACCGTTGTAGTGAAATTTGAAGGAAATTCATAGTTTTGAGTACCCCAATATATAATGTGTGTGTACCTCTGTATTTAACCATATCTGTTCTCTATTTATTGGTAAATCTTGGAACTTCATTCCTTCTCAATTGCCTATGGCTGATTTATATTTTTCTCCTTGACAGGGTCATGATCGTGGTGTCAACTGGGCCTGCTTCCATCCCTCCATGCCTCTGATTGTGTCGGCTGCTGATGATAGATACGTCAAACTGTGGAGGATGAATGGTACGTATGTTGTGTTGTCTTTGAGTATATTATGAAATGTGTTGGACGGTGATGGGGTTACAGTGTAGTGAGGGAAGCTAGCTTGTCGCTTCCACACCAAAAGAGGAGTTAAATTTTAAATTTCAAAGCTAACATTAGTTTAGTAGTGTTGCAGTATAAGGATTTATTTAATTAAGCATAATGCTTTCCACACTTGGACTAATTTTTGGCCTTAAATTTTGTTCTGCCTGCCATGTTTCAGATGCCAAAGCTTGGGAAGTTGACACTTGCCGTGGTCATTACAACAATGTGTCATGCGCCATCTTCCATCCCAGACAAGAACTCATCCTGAGCAACTCTGAAGACAAAAGTATAAGAGTGTGGGATATGTCAAAGAGGTGAGTACATTGAAGATCTCTTGGCATAAGACCGGGATTTGATGAAGAAAGGTGATGGAAAAGTATGCTGCAGTCAGGGGTAGAGGGTAAACTCAGATTAGCATTAAAATGAGTTGCCATTTTTAAGGCCATTTGTTGGCAGGGCTACATCACACATTGGCCAATCACGTTGTAAGCCTGTTTGATAATTGATTTCTAATAATATGAACCCTCTAATACCTGATTTTTACAATGCATCGTTTTCTTTAGGACATGTATCCAGACCTTCCGACGTGATCATGACAGGTTTTGGGTGCTAACTCCACACCCTACTCTCAATTTATTTGCAGCTGGTAAGTGTGTGGTTAGAAGCCTTTTATGGCTCTGATTTGACCAATAGTCTAAAAACAAAAAACGGGGTTGTTGGGCATAACCCAACCAAGAGAAGATACCAGTAGCTTCCCACAATGCATTGCTTCCATTGGAAGTTTTTGTACAGGTTGCCATGTGGATCGTTAGAGATGAAACGCTCTTAAAATGCAAGTTTGTGATCAGTACTGTCAATTTAGCCATGTTTCATCACTAACGACCCACATCAGTACCTGTACAAAAACCTCCATTGGAAGCAATGCATTGTGGGAAGCTATTGAAATCTTCTCTTAACCCAACCTACCCCAAAAATGACTGAAAAAAATCTCTACAATTAAAACTAGAAATCCATCCGTCCCTTTTCAGCCCTTCGCATGAATGTCTTTATTATTTATTTCTGAATAAGTGTATTTTACAAGCCATGCATGCCATCTTAAAATACATTTTTTTTTCAAGATTAAAAACAATGATATTTTATTTTTATCCTGTTATGCCCATGAACATTTTTGTAGGCATAATTAGTGCCTCGGGGCCGTAAGTCATCTTTGAGTGGCACTTACCATATCAATACCACAAAAATCCAAATCATCCTAAATGTACATGTATTCTAAAATGGTACAGATCCAATGAGAAAGAGGCACTTAGACAGTTATAAGTTAGAAAAGTGTGTAGGGGTTATTGGAAAGGGGCACTAAATAGGATGAATATGGTACCTTCACTGTGCAACATTGCTGTGTCATAATTATTGCTTTCACTTATGTTTTCGCTCTCTAGGACATGACAGCGGAATGATCGTGTTCAAGCTAGAGCGTGAGCGACCTGCATATGCCACCCACGGCAACATCTTATTCTACGTCAAGGATCGTTACATGCGCAAGCTGGACTTCACCACCTCCAAGGATGTTCCTGTCATGCAGTTAAGAGGGGGCAGTAAGAGTCCAGTGTACTGCAGGTCTTATAACCAAGCTGACAATGCCGTACTCCTCTGCACCGTAAGTTGAACTTCCTACAGAGAGGTAAGACTTCCCGAAATTTCCGGAATTTTGTCAATATGGCCATAATTTAAAAAAATCTGGAAATAGTCGATTTGTTTACGTTTCTGGACTTGGATTATGTTATGTCTTATAACCCAGCTGAAAATGCTGTACTCCTCTGCACCGTAAGTTGAACTTCATAACAGAGATTTCGACTTCGGCAAATTTCTGAATCCTGTAAATGGCCATACATAAAAAAAATCTGTAATAATAATATTTTTTTTACAGTCTGGACTTTGATGATGTTATTTCATCATAAATGATACCCACATGTTTCTCAGGGGGTTATATACTCTTTAAACTCCTTCCATATCCTTTGTTTTGGACATTCCTCCATAAATGTTCTGTGTCGGCTCAGCCTTTGGCCCTGGGCCAAGTCCAATCAATTTCAGAAAAAATACCTGATATGCCCACTTCCATCCCTGTTCCGAACTTTATTAAACAGAACTGTACCGAGTTTTCGGAAACGCCCGCAACCCCCCCCCCCTATTGTTATCCCTATAGGTCTACATTGGGTTGCGGGCCATATGGGATCCGGCGACAAAGCTTAGTACATTCCCAAAGCATTATGCATGCAGACGTTTTGTCACACATATGCCCCATTGAGCAGTATTACAGGGATTAATGTTAACAAGGCACTCTGGGGTCTGTAATATCAATGCGATTACTCACGTTTGAAGGAACAACTCGGCAATTTTCATCCGCTTCTACCTGGATTCTATCGCAGCAGCGGCCATTTGTTTACATCTCACGAGGTAGCTCTATAACCAGACGCTCCATTGGCCACTGACCTGTGGAAGGGTCAGGTCATATGGCGTACCGGCTGTGACAGAGGCCGCCGATCCGCGGAGTGTTCAATTTTCCACTTTCGTTCAACATGCTCTTTGTGGAGCTTAGGTGATTGCGTATATTGCAGACGACCGCAGGGACATTCATGATGAAACTTTCACCACAGGTCACATCACCGCTGTGCTAAGACATGACATCACAGGTTTAGCAGTCTACTCGATGCGTAATTATCTGTACACGAGAACCATGAATTTTATCAGAAAAGATTTCATTAATCAGAGTCTTTACTTAAGACTTAAAAGAATTGAATAATGTGTACCTAATTGTTCAAATTTCTGTTTTGAAAAAAAAAATGTATTTCCAATGGCGCGCCTGGTTACGCCACTTCACTGTTGCCACGTGCCTGATGTACAACAATACGAGTTTGCATAGTTCGCAACATTCAATCCAATTTTGACAGCAAAATCCCGGATGGTAACGAAAGCAGCAGCGACCACAATGATCAATGTGAGAGCCTGCAGCCGAGTGTCGGTACCTTTGGTACATTATTTCATGCATTTTCGGGATTTAACCCTAACTTCGACATCGGTTACTATTCATAGAATTGCTACTTTGGCTTTACTACTGTCGCGGGAGACGTTAGAAACCGTAAGTACGTTCTAAAAAGGAATTTTGAATGAGACATAAGTTGGTCCATTTGTTTCCCGTTAGGAAAAATCGCTTCTAACGGGTCTTGATCGACACTAACTGTCACCAGCCAAAACAACAACTTCAACTCCCTAGCAAGGTATGTGAGGTCCCTGTACCAAGTGTCTTAAAACTCCCCAAAAAGGTTTTTTTGCTTAACTTCTGACTGTCCGTGAAATTCATGAATGTCCTTGGGCCATTCTTCGCTCACGTTTGTGACCAAAAACCGTGATTTTTTACTTTCATCCCATGTTTTTTGTCACAACGTAACCATCTGTTATTACTTTTTACATTTATTAAATACCCTCAGTCCAAAACCTAAACCAAAAATAATGTGTCCACTTTTGGTAGACTGTTATTTTGTCATGGTTGCCCTCCAAAGTTTGGTCATGTGTGTGACCTACTGATGGTCCCAAACGTGACCGAACTTTATTTGCCCCCATGACGAAATAACCAATCAAGTTAAAGTTGAATCATTATTTTTGGTTAGGCTTAGACTCAAGGTTTATTAAAAATGTTAGCAAAGGATAACATATTTTTGTTACGTTGACAAAACGCATTGGTGCTGAAGAATGCCCTTGCGATCTTCAGTAAATGACCCTGAAAATTCGTTTCCTGCCCAATTATTACACTTTTGTACTTTAATTGTAAAAGGAATAATGACAATATACTCCATGTATTCTATAACCACAGCGCTCCAGTAACATTGATAATAGTACTTACGCTTATACCAAGTTCCTAAGGACAGTGATAGTTCCAACCCTGATGGTAAGTATGCGATATAATTTCCACAAAAAGGCTGCCTAAGGTACTTACAGAGGCACTTACATATGTGACCTGCTCCCCAAAACCAGGACAAGTCGCCAGAGGACTTTATGTAGAAAGAAATCGTCTAAACTTGTGTAAAATCAAATATAAACAAAAGAATTTCAAGCATATATTGATTTTTTGATGGATCAAAAAAGTGCAATGCCTACATGTTATCATCATTGTTAAGCTTGTTTTCTCATCACTTCAAATATGTGCATATCTCAAAATGCAAATTTCCGACTTTATCCGGGTTTTGTGGGAGCAGGTCACATATGAAAATAGTGCGCCCTCACATTTTTTCAAACTGATATTTTTGCATGGTTGTAAAGCTTTTATATACATTAGCCCTCACCTAAGCTTTTAAGACCAAATCAGTGCCCTCATGTGTAACTGAACAATTTTTATAATTATGCGACATTTATTCAGCAGACGACGGAAATGGCGTTTAACACAAGAAAACACATGCCGGACCCTGATTCCCATGGCATGAACCCTGTTGACCGGTCTGTGACCTTTGAGTCATAATTGCATTTTGGGATCCCTCGTTTGTTGATGAGGTCAAAGGTCATGTGCCAAGGTCAAAAGTCATGTGAGGTCAAGTTGTAAGATAGGCTGGGCTGCCCACACCTTGTATGCTTTGAATATAGCGAGCGCGAAAGCCGAGAACCGCAAAATTCTAGTTGTACTTCATTTTCATTTATTTGTTACACTTCAAGCAGCTAATGCAAAAATAAAAATGTGCAAATATAATTTTTATGTATAGGTCTATGCAAGGAAGCTCAAAATCACGAATTTTAAAATACCCGTAACCATTTCAAATAGGCAAAGCAATGAAATAAATAAGTGTCCTAGCAGGGACAGATGTGAAAAAGTTGTGCAACTCTATTCTGTGCTGTGTTGAAAAGTGTGTTAAAAAGAGGTAATAAGTCAGAATTTATTAAAGCAGCAGTACTGGAATTTGTAACTTAATTTTTTTTTTAAATATTATAATTGTAAATCTTTATTGCGCTAATACATCATGCACGTCTTCACAGTCTCATGTCAACTTCTCAAATCCCGATCCAACTTGAATGACCTTTGTGACCTTACGGTGGAACTGGCCTTGGGACACAAGAGGGCGCTGCTGGACCACTTCTAAAAAAGTACTGGCAAGCCCACATCGTGACCTCACCCCCCCCTCGCTCCCCAAGCGTGTTCCACTCGAGTCTAGTGTTTTTTAGGCTCTCTTTTTAATTTATTCAAAGTTTCATAAATCTTGGCACTTTGTTTTTATGATGGCAGATCAGTTTTGGTGAAAATTTGACTTCAGTAATTAACTATACTTGAAAATGATGTTGTTTTTGTCAAGTGCAAAGTGGTGTGTATGAAATTTCTAAACATGCAGTGAAATTTCTAAACATGCATGAAATTTTTAAACGTGCAGGTGAAATTTCTAACATGCAGTGAAATGTTTTCAGGGCATGCAGTTTAATATTTTTTAAACGTGGGCAGTGGTCTTTCCATTCGGTGTACACGGTTAAATGTGTACAAAACTTAACATCCCCTTCATGTTTCCGTGTACACCTCCCCACACTAATGTTATCATTTTAAACTTACGTGGAAGGTGATGGTAAGTTTTGTACCAAGTTTTGTAATTAACTTGTAATTACCTCTCTTTGTTCCTTGTGTTGTTAGCCTCCTGAAGGCAAGCGTTCGTCTGGTCTTACGGCTGTCTGGGTACCAGGAACCGATTCGCTATCACTTTACGTCACTCACACGAAGTTGTTATTATCAGAACAGTCGTTTTCCCAGATTTTTCTGTTTATTTTTCCCTAATTTGGCATGTTTGCATCAATCAACAAAATATTACCATCCATTGCGAAAACAGTTGGGGTTGTTGTTTATATAACTTATGTCTCACCACAATATGTTTGCTACCATATTTGACAGTCTATATCAAAAAATCTACAAACAGTGTAATAAATTTGTTATTAAATATGAACATGGTCTACTGAAAACTAATAAATTTATGACTCATTCTTTTGTTTCAGGAGATGTTGCGTGTTTAACTGTAAAAAAAACTACTCAAAATATAAACAGCAAAAAAATATCAAGTGTTTGCGTACTTGCCTTTAAAGGTGCAATGAAGTTTGTGAGACACACCCAATTTTGTATCATAATAGTAATATTCATATAGATTAGACACTCATAGATTTCTTGCCTGTAATTTGGCTACAAGAAATGTCTTAAAAGAGAGAAAAAGGTGATTTTGAATTGCTTATATTTCAGTGTAAAACATAGGCTGACTTTTGGTATGTCTCCAGAAATTTCACAATTTTTATACCAAATAAACATTTCTCAGCTTAATCCTTGCAGATGGGAATATATTTGATGAAATCTTTACCTGAGGGTCAAAATTCAGTGTACTATCATTTTTTTGGGCACCTGATATGAGAAATTTCCTCAAAAGTGTGTCGCTGTTGATATTTTTTTTATTATTCTCCTTTTCTCATAATAAATAAGACTTTCAAACAGCTGTGCCAAGAAGACTGCTTTTGTTGTGGATTGGATGTCATTTTAGGCAGCCCAAAAGGGACTCCTGTTAATTGGTGTTGTATTATCCAAAAGGAAAAGCGTCCTATATTGTCACAACTAGGATTAAAGCGAGGGAACTTCAGTCCATGAAAGGTAAACCACTCTGACCATTGTCTTTGTGGTCTTTAAAGAGACACTGGCACATTTGAAAAATAGTGCACTCTCTAGATTTTTCAAAATTGATATTTTACTGGTTTGCAAAAGCTTTCCTATACATTAGCCCATACCTGAAATTATTAAGCCCAACTCAAGCGTGCTTTAAGGGTAAAAACAGAACGATTTATAATTAATGTCGCCGGAGACATTAATCGCAGCGGACAAAGAAAAGAAATGGAGTTGTATCTTGATAACACAAGGAAAATCACACGCTAGAGTTGATTATCACGGCATGCACCTTGTGTGACCGGTCTGTGACCTTTTGTAGTTTTCATGATCAATGATACCAGGTCTGATTCATATTTATGTAATAGACACATTCGTTTATTAAAGTTACGGGCAAACTTCAAAAGTTGAGCCTACAAATTCCCTGGATGTTCTTTAGCCTCTTACTGTACTGTCCCCCTATCTGTTTTTTGGGTATGTTATTGTTTGGTGTAAAAATATATTCTCTATTCTTCCAATGGGCGCCTAGCTTAGACTATCATGTGCGAGCAAATTGAAGAATTTCATATTTTGAAATGTGGCCAGTGCCGATTTAAATATAGCTGTGATAAGCATGACTGCTATACATAAAGTTGTTGTCCTACCTCTTTAACATTAACATTAGACCCATCATCCCTGGTTAATCTATCAAAGTGTTTAAACATGCTTGACCCACCCCCCCAAAAAAAATCTAAATCAAATTTTGTTGTTCTTATTCAAGGTATCATCAAGAATCTCAAAATGAAGTAAAAAGACATGCAACTCACCAGCTTGCGAGATCTTCGACCACGCTTGAGTACAGAATGCTTCTCCTACGAGATGCCGAATCCGTCACCTTGTTTGACGTTGCAGCAGAAGCGCCACTCTGGGCTGGTTGAGAAGCCCCCAAGGTGAAATATGTGGTGTGGTCGAGGACATGTCTCAATTTGGGCCCTCTTGAGGTAACATAGAAGTATACACAATGTCGGAATAAGTTGCAATTTTCTTTTTTTGAGGTGTTCTGAATTTGGTAATGGTTGTTGCCCTCCTAATGTTATAAACAAACATACAAATTTTTATGAGTCTAAACAGCTAATGGCATTTTGCATGTCGTTTGTAAAAATATGCTTCGGGCAATGTGCGATTTTGAAATTGTATTTTGTAGCTTATTATTTACAGGCTTTTATTCAGGACGAGCAATGTGCCAACATACAAAAAATCTCCAGTTCCCAGAAGAGTGAGTGCCATTTGTCTTGCAAAATCCTACCATTCCTGTAATGTACAATCATTCTTAAAAGGATCAATCCATCAGTTCATTGTAGGTGGTTAAAAAAAAAATGGGCCTCAAAACATATTAAAGGTCCATGCGACATGCTTTAAAAATGACTATAATCCACCAAAAAAATGGTTCATTCATAGTATGTATTGGTATCAAATATCAATGTAAAATTTGCATAAAGCAGTAATTGGAAACCGTATATTTGTAAAAATTGGGCATAATATCATGTGTTTGGACGGCTTTCAAAGGAAATTCCAAAACGAAAGATGTTTAGCGCTGAAGACGCGATACGCGTAAGATCGTCATCGGGAAAGGACGTGGCGTGGCCCAGTTTTCGGCAATGTACCAAGTTGACTATGCGTCATACGTTGTTGTATCATATGGCATAATTTTCTTGAATGTGGTGCCTTAAAATTACGATAATATGCGCTGTATTGTCGACGGCTGCACTAGCGGCGACCGTACCGACAAGGAGCATCAGAGCTTATTCAATTTCGCAGGACAAAAGGAAACCGACAAGGAGAGATACCTGGAGTGGGTTTTGGGTCGCCCGCTAACAAGACCAGAGGGAGCTGTGTTTACAACTTGTTACTATGACGTCATTAACGGGGTCAAATGCAACTCAAGCATCTTGATACGCGTTCGCGAAAACAGGAGAATGCCCTGTCCGATTGGGTATATTAATCCTTGAAATATAACACTTTCCCGATGTTCAATTAAAATATGTGTTGCGATATGATCAGGAACTGTTGAGGGACGAAAATGTAAGAAATTAAAATGTCTACTTCAGCCGGTCCATGGACCTTTAAGGATTGTTCACAATAAAATGCCTACATATGGAACATTACTTTTCGGAGGAAGCCTATTAAGATGTTAGATTTTAATGCAGTTCTAGCGTAGACATGGTTTTGTGTGTCCAAATTCAATACCAGTAAATATTCGTTATTTGCCAATGCTTTGATCAGCATATATTGGCGAAATTATCGGTTTTGTTTGTCGGTGTGAAGTATTTCCTGGTTCGCTCGAAACGTTCTAACAAAGGCAAACATCAGACTACTCCCACTTATTGCGCATTGTGCCATATTCTGCCTAGGCTAATCTTTTTGTGGGCTGCCCGCATAGCTGCAGACCAATAGGCAAGCTGGGGTGTGTTATAAAAATGTTAGTTTAAAAAAGTTCCCCTCATTAAAAGTTGAAGTTCAATGAATCAAAATTGGTCATAGGTGCAAAATTGGGAGGCTTACCTCAATGGTGTTTGGGTCAAAGGGTCACATGCACGGCAAAGGTCATGAGGTCGAGTTGAAATAGGCTGGCGGCCCACAGCCTATATTCTTTGAATATATAACAAGCGCGCAAGCCGAGAACTGCAAAATTCTAGTTTAATTTGCAAAGCTATTTGATACTGATCAAAGAATAATTAGATTAACTACTGAAAATTCTGCATTTGTGCTGGATTTGCCACATATTTTTATGGACTTTCCAGCACTGAAAATGTATTTAAGGTTTATTTCCAATAGAAAAACTAATGGGGGAAATTATGTATAAATTCCTTCTTTCCTAAGTGGACTACATGTGCCCAGGATTGGATTTCACAAGGAACTTATGATGCATCCAAAACTCGTTGTCAGGTCCATAACCCATTATGATTCTGACGTAGGTCTTATTCCTTAAATATAGGATGGATTTGAATGTACGATGGGTTAAGGACTTACGATGTGTCGTAACTCTTTGTGATATCTACCCCAGCTCTACTTTTTGGTGCTTAACTTAAAGGGGGATGGTCCGATTTAAGTTTTCATCATAGTAGAAGGGCCTTCACCCGAAAACCCAATCTGTAAAGATTTTTGCCGGTATTTCAATCCGTTTTGATGCAAGAGCTAAAAACATGATTTTATAAGCCCCATGGAGTACTTTGTAAAACTAAAATGGGGCACATTTTCCCTCATAACTTCCAGACCAAACATCCTTAAGCTCTAGATTTCACAGGGTAAATAAGAAAAATAGCTTTCTTCAGATACCAAAATTTTGACCACTTCTGGTAAAATCTGGAGTTCTAGGGACAGGCTATTAGTGATCGGACCATGGCCCTGTAAGGTTTCATCAGTAGGCAATTGTACAATGTAAATCCAACTTGACAGACAGTATAGTTATGAGACCATTTGACTTATCCTTCCAGGTATATCCATCTGTAATCGCAAGCTGGATAACCTGTGTACAGTCCATGAGAACATCCGTGTGAAGAGTGGTGCTTGGGATGAGAGCGGCGTGTTCATCTATACCACCAGCAATCATATCAAATATGCCATCAACAACGGGTAAGCAAAGATATTATAAACACAAAACAAAAAATAGCTATAGTGCTTTTATCTTTCTCGAGTCGGTGATAGCAGTGTGTTATGCAGTGGTAGCAGTATAAACACATGAGTTGATTCAAAGCGTGTGTGTACGCATGTGACGTGTATAAAGCGGTGTAGAAATGTACCCACAATTTCTGTCTGAAAGTGTGACGTCACTAACTCCAAGAAGGTAAATGGACTATATGCTGAATTAAAAAAAAATAATGTGCTGATATCAATTCAGCCCTGAAAAGTCCTCAGGGTCTAGGTACTGGCGTGCAAAATCTCCCGATACTGCGCTCGAAACAGTTCGATGATATTTTCTGGCTAGAAGTTCGATACTGCATATCTGAACCACGTACATGTAGTGCACCCTCTTTGGGAGACCAATTATGGTAACTTAATTTAAAAGTAGGTTGGGACACTGCCTCATTTTGATCATATTCGCTAAAAGCAAGCAATAGTACCGAACGTTCGAGGCCCATACGAGAAGATTTTGCACGGGGGCCTAATTGAACATGACATTCTCTGCATGACTGGCCATGGATGACAAGGCACACCAGTAACAAAGGCCACAATTTCAATGGGTGTTCAATGTAATTATTGTTTACCACATGAGGGTGTGCACATATAATTTAGAAAAGGCCCAGTTCGTAGATTTAATAATATTTTAACTGCAATTCAATTGGAACCCAAGAGGGGTTTCAATGGGAACCTCAATAATTAACTCATTAACAATTAGGTAGATGTTAAATTTTGTGTGGTGTATAATTCTCCAAGTTTTAAATACACTTTTCTACCAAAAATATTAATGTGCAGGGAAAAAAAAATGGGGGGGGAGAGGACCCCAATCCATGGCACTTAAAGCATAACAGTGTTTTTAGAGTGTCCCCAATTGTCAAAATTATTGTTCTAGGAAACTATACTGTGAACGAGAATGCAAAAAAATGTGTATTTTTCATAAAATAAGCGATTTGTAATTAGAATGGGATCCCAGAGGTACTTAATGGCAGAGCTGCGAAATGCCAAGTTTATGTCGGTACATGATGAAAAAATGCCACCTCAGAAAATACCTCTAACTGAACTTACCTTGAACAAATAAAAAACTACTGGATGAGCGTACGCGTACATGTCGCTATTTCCCGGCTATTTCAAATTGGAAGGCAGTTTCCAGCAGACGTTGAACTGTTATCGGAGATCTCCGATAATATTAATATTCTAACTACAAAACTCCGTCATTTGTGACCACAGACATTTTCGAGTGTAACCCTTCAAAGGCTAGTTACTAGCCAGTACCAAGGCAACCGTGTAAAATCATACAATGAACTGTGATTTCCTTTACACCAATGTTGCTGAAACATATGCATTTCACTTCTGCGAAGTGGAATGCCCCCAAGTACCATAATTAAACCCCTAAAAGAGAATGGTGCTGACCAGTGAACCACAGGTCAAACCCTGTCGACCTTAGCTCTTTCTCAATTCCGTTGTGGCTGTTATTCAAAACGGAGTGTGTTACCGCAGCTCTGCAATATACAGCCAAAATTAACTGAGATTTTGATACTTACTAGTTGTCATCTCCTTCGGAAAATACTCTATACTATACCATATCTATCTGGAATCTATACTGGATATTATGGATTTATAACGATCATTTGGACGGAATAAACGGAGAATTTTACGCCGTCGGAGAGCTTTATTTAGTATCTTTTTTGCGCCCCAACGCGGTCATTGATCTGTTAGCGGGGAAACAAGGATAAAACAAAGGCAGCCATTGACGCACGTGTTGCTTGATTTGAACTGCCTTGACTATGTTGAGTTTGTTTACTGGGCTGTGTTAGCGGGATTGCTTGCATAACACTGCATATGGTTTAGTGTGTGTGTTATTTTATTATTATGCTTGTGGTATAATTAATAAAATATGTGAAAACGGTTTGAAAAATTTCGTTAACAGTTAGTGACTCAGCTACCGAGTTGCTTTTGGTCTTGACGTTTGCGTACCGGGAGACCTCCACGGAACGCTTGATTTTTTTCTTACGTTGTTTGCGCACGTATTCCATATAGCAACTCACGCTCACACCCGTTTCATATGGCGCAATTGCGTTCGCTGCCCTTCCTCCATTAATGAAATGGGACCCCATCCCTTATGTATCGTGCACAGGCAATGTTCCCGCAACGACAGGTGCTCCTCTTTCTGTCTTGGATTACGGATGCTCAGTGGCTATCATTAGCATGGGTACGGCGCTCGTGCTGCGTACACGGGAGGGGGGGTGGTAATCGGGCTCCGGTCCGGGGTGCGTCCACGGCAGCCGCTGCTGCTCTGGGTGCTCCAAAAGGTGGGGATCTTCGGCTTGCTTCGCGAAGCGCTGATGGGTGGCTTCGGGCCGCCCTCCTCAGCGGTATCATCGGCCGCGGGGATGGCTCGCCTGGTTCAGCCTTAGGGGCTGATCGGGGCAGGCTGGCGCGGTCTGCCGCTGCCGATCCCCAGGGGGATTGGCGCCGCGGACATTCCGGTGGTGGTAGAGGGGTTTTTGGATGGTGGTGCCCAGGGTAGCCAGGGCGATCAATCGCCGTTGTTGATTCCACACCAACGTAGTTGCGGCAACGGTGTTTCGGAACTTTACCGCTACTCGGTGGCCATTACTTCGGGGTTTGTCACGGCAAACCCTGGGGCGCTGGCTTCGGTATCCTTTGCGGGACGCCGCAAGTGTTGACTACGCTCGCTGCACCTCGCATCTCTAGCCTGGCTAGTCATGCTGTGCCTCCGCAGCAGGCGGCCGCTAGCCGCACGGGCCCTTCGGGCTTGGCGTAGCGTAGTGGTGCCTCGCTGTGCTGGCCTCCGCAGATGCACCAGCTGACTCGGTTCGGCTCAGGCCTCTCATGCGGGTACGCTTGCTGTGGTTGCTAGTGCGGGTCCGCCGGCATCTGCTTCCGCGGGGGTCCGCCTTGACGGGTACCCGGTGGGTTGCCCCGGCCTCTGGCGTTCCATGGCAGGGCAGCTGTCATGGTCTACCCCTGCAGGGACACGGTTACCCGCTGCAGCCCTACCTTCTCAGGGTACGCTGCATCCCCGTACGTGGCTTCCCCCCCCCAGTCGAGCTGGACTGCTGGGCGGGTCAGTCTGGTATGGTCTCTCGGCCGGGGCTCCGCATGCGGAGCCCCTCCAGGGCTATTGTCAATCCGCGCCTCGCCGTCGGCGCCCCCAGCCGCAGGCAGCAGGTGCTGTCGGGGCTGATTCTGGCCGCTTTGAGTAGGCAGTTGCGACGCTGCTGCAGCAGATTTGTCTCCCTTATGGGAGCCGGTCAAGCTGGCGGTTACAGCTGGTACGGCCGGGGCAGGGCGGTGTACTCCCTGTCACTACCCTGCGGCTTCCGTGCCTGGGACTTGGGGTTGTCGACCCCTCGCCTTCTCGGCCTGTACCCTCGTCAGGGTCGGGCTGGGCGCAGTCGAGCTTCGTGGCTTCTGCTGCCCAGCCTATGCCAGTTGGTTTAGTCCCTGCGGGAGGCCCTGGTGTCGCTGTACAGGTGCGGCCCCTGGCCCTCCGCCGCCTTCCACTCGTTCCATTGCTCTCTTTGCTTGTGCTCTCCGTCCTCTCAGGGCTCCTACCAGCCGCAGACTTCCGACGTTTCGGAAGACAGCGCTGGCGGGGCGGACTCGGGCTCGGAGGTGAGTCACTTAGGGGATACACCTTCGCAGCCTTCGACGTCCGCGGCAGCTGCGGATAGGAGGAGGTGGATACTCTTCCCGCATCACCCCTCATGTGCCTGCGCAGGGCGGGGGGGGGGCCGAGTTCTCCTTCTCGGCCTGCCCTTGGGCGCGCCTGAGCGGCGTTCGGAGGAGGGACAGCTCAATCTGGGCTTTTTTCCCATCCCTCCCTTCCGGAAGCGTCCAGGCGTTGACGCTTTCCCACAAACGTTGGTCTTCTGTGGAGGCGCTCCGGGGAGGTCACACAGAAGCTCTCAACGTACTCAGTGAAAACTTTCGCCAAGCCGTTGAGAACTACCGAAGTGGACTACGACTCCTTCCTGAAGACCCCGATTATGGATCTTGACCTAGCAGCTAAGTTGCCAACAGGCAAGAGTGCTCCGGCTGGCTTCTCCCCCTTCTGGAGGACCAGCTGAGGCACCTAGACTTGGCGGTGACCTCTGTGTCAGACTGGCGCTTTCTCCATGGTCCTCGCCCACGAAATCAGATCCTCGTTGGGCGAGGTTGGGGAGTTTTCTCCTCGAAGCCTCCGATGTGCCTTGACCGTCCTAGCCTCGCTAGTGACCCGGCAGACGGAGGCTCCAATGTCTTTGGCGCGTCGCCTGAGCTTCTTGCGACGCGAGAACGCCTGCTTCACCTTCCCCCTTGAGCCCCGATCTTGTATCGGAGCTCTCCAAGACCAAGCCCCCGAAGTCGCGGGACGTCCTCTTTCCTACTTCGAGGTTCGTTCGGTGCTCACGAACAAAAACAACCTTTGCTTGCGTCTTGCGGATCGTGTGGAGTCGGAGCAGGCGCTCAAGAATGCTCAGGCAAGATTCCTCTAGTGTAATCTTCATTCTAGGAAGAGAGACGCGTTCCCTCTCTTCTTCTTCCGGCCGTTCAGCCAAGCCAGCGAAGCCGACACCGCCTCAGCAACCCAAGAAGCCCGCAGCTCCGGCCCCTTCTACCCTAAGCCCTGGGCCAGGCCGAGGACTCGACCCCCTCCCAAAAGCAGGCGCCTGGGAAGGGGAAGAAGTCTTCGTCCTGGGGCACGGCGCCGCGGGGTCTCCTCCTTCGGAGTGAGCGACCACCGTTCCGGTGGGGCGGCCGCTTGAGTCTTACGGGCGCGGGAAGCCACCATTTCCCCCGCGCCTTGGGTGCTGAGCGGTGGTGGAACGGGGTACCGATTGGAATTCACGGCGGAACCCCCGGCGTCTTCCCACCCGAGACCTACCCTCCTTCCGGGGAACCGAAGACTCAACTTCTTCGGGACGAGGTCTCGGCGCTCATGGCGAAGGCTGGCCATCTCCCCAGTCGACACCCCCTTCACCGAGGGGTTTGGTCGACGTTCTTCTTGGCCCCCAAGAAGACCGTGGATTGGCGTCCCATCCTTAAACCTGAAGCCTCTGAATCAGTATAACAAGCCGAAAGAGGTTCAGGATGGAAACTCGCGCGTCCATCCTGCGCTGCCCTTTGAAGGGGAGCTGGACGTCTTCTTTGGATCTGAATGACCCCTACCTACCCGGCCCTCGCCAAATCCGCCGTCCGCTGGCCTCAGATTCCCAAATCCGGGCAGTCGTACGAGTTGGACGTGTCTCTCCTTTGGATTTCCACCGCTCCATGGTCCTTCACAATAGTGACCCGTGAGGTGGGGCTCCGTCCTCATGCGTCGGGGTCAACCTCTGCATGTACCGGGACGACTGTCTGATCTAACTACGGTCCGTCGCCCCAGTCGACGGCCGACATGGTCTTCGTACCGTTCTGGTCGTGCAGAGGTTGGGCTTCACTGTCAACTTCGACAAGTCGAGCCTTACCCCTCTCAGGACCTGAGGTATCTGAGTGCTTCGGCTGCAACTGCTTCCGTGCATTGCAGAGCCGACGGCCGAATCGGGGTGAATGTCGTGGTTCAGACCGCACATCCTGGGCGCTGCTTAACGCAGGCCCCCCCGAGACTGGCTTCGCCTTCTAGGCTTGATGGCCAGTCTCGTCGACATGGTCCCGTACTGTCGCTTCAATAGGAGGTTTGTCTTCAAATGCACCCGGGCGAACTACAGCCGAATCAAGCACCCAATGCCCATCTGATCCCTATCATATGGCCGGATCCTACGTTGCCCCCGTGCCTTGCAATTTTGTTCTCCACCGCCCCAACCTGACTCAGGGAAATCTTCTTTCCCTGCGCCTCCTCGATGTTTTCATCACGACGGACGCGTCGAAGTCGGGTTGGGGGGGGTTCACCCCTAGACCTATGCGCCTCGGTGACGTGTCCCAGACCGGGGCTTCAGGCCCAGTCAATCGCCCTCGAGTTTGTGGGCAGTGAAACGTACCCTAGCTCACTTCGAGGCGATGGTGAGCCAACTCCATTGTACCTAGTACAAGTCGGACCACTCCCCGTTGTGGCCTACTCAACACGCAGAGGCGTGACTCGGTCCGACCCTGTGCCTCGACGCCATGCTACTCATAGCGTGGTGTCTGGGACCGGGCCATCACGAATGTTCCCGCGGTACCCATTCCGGGGGCCGTCAACTTTCTTGATTTCTTTGCCGACGATCTGTCGCGTGGCAGGATGACCGGCTCGGAATGGATACTGAACCGAGATGTCGTGCGGGCGATCTTCGAGAGATTATACGTTCTTCAGATCGACCTGTTCGCCTCGAACTTCAGTCACCCCTACCAGCTCGCCTCGTACTGCACCCGGACTCACTACCCGGGTGCGTACGTGCAGTCGAAAGCGCTATGGCGATGGACTGGACGGGGTTCACGGCCTACGCCTTCCGCCGATGTCCGATTCTGGCATCATCTGTAGTTTCGAAAATCGGGCGGGAGGCGTGTCCGTGTCATCCTCACCCCTAATCGCTCCCTTCTGGCCGAAACACCTTTGTTTCGGCAAATGGTGGATCGATTGGCGGCTCTGCCCGCCTGCGTCTACGAACCGTCCGGACCGTGGGTCCCTTCCGGACGGATGGAGCAGCCAGTCCTGTCCTGGAGCATCTTCTAGCGTTGACTGGCGGCCATTATCCGGCAGCGATTCCGATTCTGGCTTTTCGCAGAGTGCTGCCTCGCTCATATCAACGGGAAGAAGGAAGTTCTAGCCAGGACTCTTAACTCTAAAGCGTCTTGGACCTACTTCCGCTGGTGTGAGTGAAGAGAAGTCTCTCCTACTCGGGCAACTGTAGGCCCGATATGTCGCTTGACTTTCTCACTGATCGCTTTTGATAGCTGACTTTGAAAACTTCAACTGTCAGAAACTACAAGTCCGCTATCCTTGCGATCATAGAGGTTTTGATGACGGATCAACCATTAATGACGATGGCTCGATCCGTCTCCCTTCTAGAGTGGATGTTTAATACACGACCTCCGGCCAGGAAGAAGGTCCCACCCTGGGACCTGAATAGTTTTAGAATATTTAGTGAAGCCCCCATTCGAAACCAATGGCTGAGGTTACTAAAACATGTCACCATAGCCAGCCTTCCTGGCGCTCTTCCCTCTGGGAGACGATGCTCGGAGATCAAGAAGATCTCGATGTCCGCGTCAGCGTTCTCTCGGGACAGGGTCTACATTGTCTTTAGGCCGGATTTTCTGGCCAAGCAAGAAGTAATCCTCATTCCGACACTCAACACTTATCTTCCCCCGAATTGCCATTGTCACTCTTCGGTGCGGGAAGATCGCCTGTGGGGTCCCGTTCGGGGCCCTTGAGTACTATAAACGTAAAAACTAGTTCGATCAGGGGCTCGAACGATCGTTGTTTCTTACACAAGCCTCCCCCCACGGGTCCGCGTCAAAAGCGAACACTTGCCAGATGGATTAGCGCTGTAATTAAGATTCACAACGCGGTGAAGGAGCTTCCCAACGCTCGAGCCACTCCGTTCGTAACATCACGTCGTCATGGGCCTAACACCGCGGAATCAGCATTGCCGAATCTGCGAGGCTATGTCGTGGAGGCTCCACAACGTTCTCGTCGGTGTATTACAGAAACGTACAAAAAACTCCCCAAGCGAACGTGGCGAGAGCACTCTTGCAGAAACAACACTAAAATCTAAACTACCCTATACATAAAAGTCTCCTATCCGGTTGCCGACGTTGACGCTCGCCCAGGAGTATTCCGTTGTCCCATTTGATCGTTTATGGCCCCGATTTTATGTTAATGCCTTTAGGCCTTTTAACATATGTTACTTTATGTCTAGTGCTGGTCTTGCACCCTTTGCCTGCATTCCTGTTGCTGCTCTGAATATCATGCTCCACCTCCGACTGAGTGTGCTAGTCTGGTGTTTGATTGAAAATATTCAGTCAACGGGGGTTAATGCAATGTTTAAGTTAACATTGGTGTAAAGAAATCGTTCAGTGTAATGATTTATTCAAACACATTTAGGGTGGGGTGTTTTTATAAATATCTAATTGAAGCTGAAGTCCCGTTCAATGTTGACTTTCCCACTTCCGGCCCGCCCCACAGCATGTTATATACGCGCGTCTTGTGTGCTTGAGCCAAAACGGAAATTAAGGAATAGCTAAGGTCGACAGGGTGACCTGGGGGTCACTGGTCGGAACCATTCTCCTTTTTAGGGGTGTATTAACTGGTAATGTGTGGCATTCCACTTCTCAGAAGGGAAAGCATATGTTCAGTCAACATTGAAAGGAAATCAGGCTTCAGTTAGATATTATAAAAAATGGGTTTTGTGAATATTTTCTGACAGTTTAGGTCCTCTTGAAACCCCAAACACAACCAAATCCCATTTTAAGCTTGACAATAATACGGGAATACACACCAAACCACACTAAGACAACCAAATTCGATTTTGTGCCACTTTTATGCCTTGGTGTTTCCTTCGCGCAGTTATCCATGCCTGTCTTTGAAGCTCACAAAAATTGCACAACTTGACAAAAGTAACGAAACCATATTAAAATTAAACACCACGAAGTCTATTTCTCTACACAAGTTTTTAATAGTCAAACAGAATCAGTTCATTGATAAAATCTTCGTTTCAGAAAGAATAAACCATACACATATTTATGCACGTCATGAGCCTGGAACTTTGAATTTATACAAAATTGGTATCTTGTTAAAATTATCCAGAATTGATATAATTGCAACCAAACTAAACAATCAAAAATGCAAGAATTGGTTTAAAATAAAAATATTGCACTAACCTTTGTGCATTATCTAATTGTTGAAGTAAAGCACCAAAATAAATTTGGGAAGCAAATAGCAAGGTTTTTGGTAGGACTTTACGTTTCATGATACTTTAAGACCATAAAAACTCTCTCCTCCAGGTTGCTGTAGGTCATGATTCTCTTCTAACAAACAACAGTATGTCGAGTGTTATGCACTTTATCTTAACAATGAAGATAACTTCCACCATTACGTAACTGTTTCCGCATCTTTTGAAGTTTCTTTATGAAGTTCATCCTTTTTTAAAGAATTTCGTATCTGTTCAAATGTGAATAACTTATGTTTAACTAATTCTTTTACCGTTTTCCCTCAACCAGAAAGTCGCACAAACTGGAGTTATCCCTCGAAACAAGCAAATGAGATGAAACAAAAAATACTGGAAAGCCTAGTTTTTTTTAATGTGATATACAAAACGCTTACTTATGTTGAGACATAATACTGAAAACAATCGGTTTTCGATTGTACCATTTTTAAACGGGATGTATAATGGTGCGAGAGAGAGAGAGAGAGGGAGAGAGAGAGAGAGAGAGAGAGAGAGAGAGAGAGAGCGAGAGAGAGAGAAGAGAGAGAAAGTGTATATGTGTGGATGTGTGTGTTTGCCTTTGTAGTCTTTATGACCGAGGATCCGACACCAACAACATTTTTTTCGAGCGTATGTCCTCGGAAGATTTAAAGGCACTATTAGTGATTAGAATATCGAAGATTCATAAAAAATCTGAGTTTTGCATGTCTGTTACAAGAATAGGTTCCTAACATACCCTTAGTGTTAAGACTGAAAGCAACCTAATAAAGACAAAATCGGATATTTGAGTGACTGTCCTTAGGGAGACACTACAATACGCAATTAAACGGAGATTCATATCTTTGAACACTGCTGTTTTCTTCTTTTTAGTAATTTTTTATTTGGAAAAAAATAACTCATGAAAATTCTACAGACTTATCCTATCCTTCACTTATTTAGACTACTCCTGCAAATTTCGAATATTTTGACTATTTAAAGTGGATCATTGATAGTGCGTTTAATTGCCTTCGAAAGGTTTGCTATTGTATTTATTCTGTCATAAAAATAGAAGGGTCTTTTTATAGTCTGGGTTACAGACCTGTAACTGTATTACACTATCGGGCATTATCAGTTAAAGGAGCACACTGCTCTGAGTTTCACCGCTTCTATCCCATGAATTCTTAAATCCGAGTCTTTGACAAAGACTAGGTCTTTTGATGTCCTCAAACATGTCGTATAATGTAAAAATGCTCTGGTACTAACCTGAAAAAATGAACCCAAGCTACAAATACAAATAGGCCAGTGACGTCATTCGAAAAATAAATGGGAAAAGGGGAATTTCCCATTGTTACGGAACATCGAACACTAAGTATTTCGCAACAGAGTCGTGCTTTATCATAACAGTCAAAGCGCAGGTCACCCCAAAACTGATTATTTTCTTTTTATCAACATGACTATAGTCTGTTTTTTTTATTCGTGTCACTGCATTCATATTATCTAACTATTTGGAGGGGATGTGTTGGTACCGAAATTTCTGTTTTGTCACTACATCCGTATAATTAATTCTAGCCGACATTACCTTCACCTTAACACCTAACTGCATAAGGGGTTTGCACTTCCGTTAGTGCATAAGTGGGGGCTCCTAGGGACCCATTCATTATATAACCACTTTCCCAAAGGAATTTTTAGATGAAATCCACCACATCTTAATTAGGATTCAAAGACATCAACAATTAAGAAATAAAAAAGTGCAAAAAATTGTTCAGTAAGAAAACTAGGGGCAAAACATTGATTTTAATTTTGCGTCAAAATGTGCGAAAAAGACACTAATTCGTTTCTGCATTTTCTACGGCACTGATCCACCTAGACTTTTGCTGATTGTTTTAATTGGTGAAGGGTGAACTATATTTAACATATTAAGCACAAATAGAAATGTCTTGTGCCATTTTATATTTTTTAGGTTTACTTGTACAATTTACCATAGGTTCCTACAGGAAACCGCTATACGATGTACATGTATATAAAATATTATGACACCATTGGCCTACTATACTTTTCAAGAATTTTTTGATTAATTATTTACTTTGTTTATGTCACTAGGTGTATGCATTATGAAATCAGAATCACAGTAACTCTATTAAGATTTTTAATTTTTGTCATGGCACTTCCGTTAGTGCATAAGGGGGGAGGGGCTCCTAGGGACCCATGTTAATTAACGCAAACCGGCGCGATGGATGTGAATTTTTTGCACCAATGCAAACGCAACTAAAAAGTTAGGACAAATACAAAAAAATATAAACCGATTATTGCAACGTTAAAAAACGCCGGCCGAAAAACAAAAAATGGGTCCCTAGAACGACCCCTGATGCAGTTAAGTGTTATAAAAAGGCTGAGGCGAGCTAATAAGCCACAGCTTTTTGTTATTTGTACGCATACACATATTCATTGACATTGCACCTTTCATTAACCCCATGCATATTAATAGTGGCATTCATTTTTGGACAATACAGTGCAAACAAAAAGAACAAAGTTTTGCCACACAATAGTGGACCAAAAGCAAATTTTAACCAAGTAACTGATGTTACATTTCTAAGACTATGGCCACTGTATGGGCCCTTTGAGTCACTAGTGGGGTTCTGCCATCTAATTTTTGCCTGAAAAGAGACATTCCGATTTTCATTTCTAAACTTCCTTTTGTGGATTATGGGAAAAAAAAAAAAATGATCGATTTTGTAAACTGTAAAATCAGAACGGTCAGTATCCTGCAGAGTATTTAAGTCAGGGTTTGAATCTGTTTGAAATTTGTTTAATCGAGTATTTAGCATGCTAGTTAGTAGTTGGTAACAGCACGAAATACACTTGCAACAAAATGCTGACCAAATTATTTTACACTTTTTGTCATGGAACAGTATGGGTTGTGTTCCTTCAATTGGGTACCCAACTTGTGACATTTTGAGAGAAAAAAAGGACCAAAAAAATTAAGGAGGATCTTCAGTAATTTTTGACAAATATGATAATACCATTCCGCATTAAATAACAATCAATTCTGTAAAATAACTTTCGAAAACTTCAAAACATTACAATAAAAATGCATTCCGGTTCCCTGTGTAAAGGGGACACCAAACCAATTTTCTGATTTTTTTAAAGATAATTCATTACTATGTGATATTTGCTATAGTGTTGTATGTACATTTTGGTTATTTGAGGGGGCGCAATAATATTAATAGTACCATGGGTTTTACTATAAAACTCCATGATAGTTACAATGGTCATGCCTGAATAAAACAATGTTTTATAGGCACAAATGTAGCGGGACACATTTTGTGTCCCGTTTACACGGGGAACCACATTCACCACAAGATTTTCAAAATTGAAAAGGTTTTAGATAGATGCACTGTCTTGCAAAACTTTGACAAGATTATAGCATGAATTACGTATGCAAGCAATTGCAATGCACTGTAGCTTGTCAACTTATATTCGGTTTCTCAGCACAAACCATGGTTCCATAGAGTAAACGTGAAAAACGGGACACCAACATTTTGGGTTTTTTTTTACACGGGGAACCAATGATTGCATCGGGTTGTGTTTACACGGGGCACCAAATGGACTTGCATCGATATAACATGATCGGCTAGTTACCAAAAACAGTTCACATTAGTAAACGGGACACCAAAAATCTACTGGTACCCTAATTTGCGGAAACACCATTAAAAAAAACGCAACACTTGGTGGCAAGCGCCGTAAGTTCTGAACAAAAACACGTGATTTCTTATTATTTGTTGTAAGGTAGGATGGGACTGTTAGCTAATTATCCCTGAAAAGTTCATTAAAAGTCGGGTAATATTTTTGAAGATTGACCCAGATATCAAGCCCTGCAAGACACATTAACCAAATTGAGGCGCTTAACTACAAATACGGCACTGTAAGTTTTGTGCCACAGAACCACCAATATGAATCTCTAGTCCAACCACCAGTTTCCGCTTTTTAAAAGATAGGTTCTGCAACAAATATTAATATATGAATGTTTCCATGGTAATAACAGCTAAAAAACATGCATTTTTAACAAACTTAAAAGATCGAATTAGGAATGTATGATCAACAAACTCTTCGGATGGTCCAAATAAGACTGCATTGGATTAGAGTAATAATTTCATCATCTAATTTTGTGGACGGCACACAAAGAGTATCTTACCCAAAAATTTAAGTACAATGCAAAATACTGTTGAGGTTTGTGTGTTGGAAACATAGGTTTTATTCATAAAGTGAGAAGTAACATTATTTTCCGCTAACAAGCAGTTGCGTCACCGCATTTCTATATAATTTTATGTAATGTGAGTGGAGTTTTGTCGATGACTTAGTCCATAGTTTTATATTTCTTCAAACAGATTTAATTCACTAATAAATTTAAAATAAACTTGTTTTCTTATTATCAGTTTAAATAATAATTATGAAAAGCAGCCATTGACCCAGTAGAGTGGTTCTGCAAAAAAATGGGGCAAGGAAAATGTTGATTGCAATCAATATTGTATTGCCATTCTTTTCTTCATACTGCCAGTCTTGTGGTGAACCAGCTCCTCATTTTTGTAAAATGGGTTTGCGGCTTACTTGATGTTGGGTAATATCTGAAAAAACTATTTGACTCTAGCTTTATGAACTTTTCAGGATATTAGCTAACAGTACAATCTTACCTGGACAACAAAGAATAAAGTATTCAAATGCTTTTTGTTCAAACTTTTAGGGGCCTGCCACCAGTGTTGCGTTTTTTTGGGGAACACGGTACATCGAATTACTGTGATTCTTTATCGTGTCATTCATTAAAAGTTTTAACTGATTCTATCATGCTGAGAGGTTGTATATTATCCAGGAAAATCACATGTGGCATATTTGGGTATGTTAGGAACGCTACACTTGCCTACAGTCATGAAAAAAATCTGATTTTTTGATGATTGTGTTTCGATTTGTACTTTTTTTTTCTAAGTTGGAATACAGATATACATATGCTCAAAAGTATCTCGCTGCGCTGCGTTGTTTTAAAGGCAGTTGGTCATCAAAGGGGATTTGTTTTGCATTTTATGATGGCTATAGCTAAGTGTTAATGAATTTGATCAAAATTGGTATTTTAGCCGTTTTTGTTTTAAGTAAAAGAAAAAAATCAGCGTTTCACAACCGTTATTTAAAACAATTTAGTTACGATTCTAAAACTAAATAATAAACTGAACTCTATTGACTGGTAAATCACTGGTCATAAATAGATAGTCTATATAGTTACATTTTGTCCACACATTCCGTGTGGTACATCCAGGTCCCAGTATGACCTTTCGGCATATTTCAGCATAGTGCTCCCAGTCTGTTATAGTATCCTCTTTTTGTCATTACAAATATTAGTTATTTCTGTAGGTAATTGAGAGGAGATTCATAGCAGAGAAAGTATCTTAGTTGTTTACATAGAGAAAATGGGAGCCCTAGTGCGCACTGACATGATTACAATCTGTTTATTTGCTTGAAGACTTTTTTGAAAAGCTACTATAAATAGCCAGAGATTTTCCAGGTATGGTGCAGCTTAAAACTTACAGCTGAACATCCAATGTGCATTAAATGTGAGATCCAATTGGATAATGTTAGGTGATTGTTTTTGTTGTAACGCCTATCTTAGGTATTGGAAACGTAGCTGTGAATACATAGTTGCTCACTGGAAAGCTTCTTGGCAATTAGTTTTGATATGATCTGCAAATTTGGGAGATCTGTGCAGTACCAGATATAATTCATTATGATTTTGATAACCCACATGGCGCAAAGCTAGTAAGTCTACTGCCGTCTTTGAAGCCAAAAGTGTAGGAATCAAAATAGGATTCCAAATTGTGGTCCTAAAAGTGGGACATTTACGACAGACGGAATTCGTGTTAATAGTTTTTACATATCTCGGACTGATATATACGGCAGAATATTTGTCTCACCAAGGGAGCTATAGAACTGTCATCTTGAAATGCTGGACAACATTAGCTTTAGGACTGCTCCGAAAAAGGAAATATATTTGCTGAAGATGATTCCTTCGGATTTATTATCCGGGAATATTATATTGTGCAAGACTCCTCCTTGGATTCTTCGCAGTGACGTCATATCATCGTTGAACTCCAACGCTTCTTCTAATTCTGGACATTAATTGCCACATCAGGGTGGACCCAAGTATTTTGTATTCATAAGGACAATTATGAGTGTATTGATTCATTTTGCCATTGTAATTGTTTTGGACTTTCTCAATTCTTAAACCGAATCGTTTTAACCATCCAAAATGTTGTTATTATATAAAATTCAGATCATTTGTAGACAAAGTTCAATTGTTTGTGTTTAAAGGGTATTCTGAGCTTGGCATCCACGAGATACCGTTACAACACCTCTTCAAATAATATTATTTTTTATGTATTTTAAGATGGTGAAGGTTGCTGAGGGTCTTATACTTCAAGACATGATTTTTAATTTTCTCCCATATTAATTTCTCTGGATTGAGGTCAAATTACAAATTTTCTAAATGCGAAAGACTTTCACTCTTTTAGAGTGACTATGGCCCACTCCGAAAGAGAGGGGTGACATTTGAAATCCTTTATTAATGTCAAATTTACTCTTGATAATTAAAAAAAAAAAATCCTAAATTTTATTATTTTGTAAATTATGAAGAGAAAATTTGATTTATGGAACGAATGCGGGTAAATACAACTTTAATGTTCAATTAGTATACATTAGACTGGTGCGTATTTGCTATTGCTATACTTGACATCTCAAGCTGTAAAGGTTTGATAATTTTCTGGGTCAGTTCTCGCCAATTGAACTAGGCACTAAGTTTCCCATTCGTACAGGTTTTGGAATTCTGAATTTCATTGGTATTCCATTCTAGTAGATCCAGATGAGCGCGCAATTAAGTTGATTCCCGCTTACAGAATTGGAGCCGCATTTGAGTTGTATTTATTATTTTGAAATTTCCTTATTTTTTTCTTTTTTAACTGTTTTTTAATTTTTCAATTTCAATTCAATTCAAATAAGTTTTATTAGCATTTTCATTCAGTTAACACATTACGTAATGATAATATCAATTACAGAAATTTAAGGAGATAAATAGTGACTTTTTTAAACAGAATTTAGTAAAGACATTAAATGAAAACGCACGAGAGGCCATAATAAGTCAGATGGACTTTGAGCATGGCCCACCTTACACTATACATAATTTGCGATTAATATTGGAATACTAGACAGGACGGGACAAGATAGGACAAGACCAAGCAGGACGAGACAAGACGACGACATTGACAATTGTTTTAACAAGATTAGGGGCAAAAGAACATATTGAACATAGTGAGCCAGTCAAGAAATGACGAATGCAAGGATAGGAACGTATTGCAATTATCGAGTGATCAACTAGAAATTGAAAGGATAGAGGATTTATAACAAATAGTTAATAAGTTCCAAAACGGTTAATCAACGTATCTCTAATTTGAATATTTATTAATCAAATCATGTTTTAGATTAAATTTAAAAGCACTTTATTTATATGGTGTTTTGACTTTATAATGCTGTCCCTAAGTGCATTCCATATTTTGGGACCAGTGTATTTTACTGAATACTTAATTAGATTAATGAGGGTTTTGTTGGAATGTATTTGTATGCATTTCTAGTGTTATATCTATTAGGGCGCAGATCTAAGGCCGAAAGTCGCTCCGTCAAGCAGAAACCCAAATTTGGAGTAGTATTTTTCTGGCTTAATTATTGTTCAATATATAAGACGTCTGGAAAAGTTTTTTACAAGGTTTTGCATCAGTGGTTTAGGAGTTAAGACTTAATTAACATAAACTTTGCATATTTTTGTTTGCACTCCACGTTTCTTTTTCCGGGTGTAACAACAATATAGATAATTGTATCGTTGTTATTTTTGTTGATTTTTGAAGGCAAGTGATTGGTGTATCTAAACACACACACTTAATTGTGATTAAATGTTGCTTTCAGGTGTGTATTTTTGAATAAATTGTGCAAATTTTAATTTTTTAATCAACTTGGCCAAGTTTTGTTTATGATTTCATCGTCACAAATCATAATCATGTGGAAATCTGGACTGCAATATATTCTATGAACTAATCTACACCTGTCACAGCAGTAACAGGATGATTGCCATAAAAGAAAAAGTTACGTTACAAAATATACTGGCTTGTATTTGGGTTAAAGGGACATAATGGCATGAAAAAAATTAACATAATGAAAAGGACCCTTACTGAAATCACTTCCACGAGTTTGAAAACAATTTGGATGTTTACATTCTGTAAAAACAGTAAAAACAGGAAGAGTTCCGGGGAGGTGGCAGTTTGTGGCAATTTCTGGAACAAGGATGCTGACATTACTGCCAGCATTTACCGAACTTGAAAAGCATATTGTCATCAGCTCACAGGCCATTGCTATGTTATATGTGCTAATCCCGGCTAATCCAACTTTCAATTACCAGATCAATATCTTACTACAAGCCTAAAGTACAATGCCTGAATCCCGGTCTGAATGCTTTTGAATTATGTCGTAAAACATGCTAGATACACTGTAAATTCTGTTCGGGGTGTGAACACCTTGCTTTTCTGTTCCAGAAATTGCCACAAACTGCCCTCCTGCCACTTCCCCCTGGAACCTCCTGTTTTTATGTTTTTACAGAATGTAAACATCCAAAATACTATTTTTGGGTAGCCATCCTGGATTTTTGTGGCATTTTATGATCAAATTTAATCACAAACACTTCCCCCCTTGTGTTTAAAAACGCCTTTAAATTTGTCCTCTTCTGGCATGGTACCGCGCCCATAATTGTGATTTTCAAAACTGCCACTTCTGCATACACAATTTGGTACCACCCATCCCAAAAATAATGTCCGAATAAACTAAAATCTATCAAAGAAAACGTATTTACCCCATTACTTGATCCTTACGACGTGTACGCATCTTCCACCTGCACCTATACTGGCAACAGGATGAAAGGAGCGTAATATTCAATCTGCAGACAGTACTAGTGTCCGAACTTTGTGTTTTTATCAGTTGCCACAGGCTGAATGCAATCCACAATTAATCCAAACAAAAAAAATCATTATATAATATTCTTATAATATAAACTAAAATCGATCAATAGATCTATCTATTATCTCATAATTCTATAATAAACTAAAACTAATCAATAGAAACGTATTTACCCCCCATTTTATCCTTCGGACTGTGTACGCAATACTCCAACCTGACTTATTATTGGCAACAGCATGATAGGAGCGTAATATTCAATCTGCAGACATTACTGTGTCGAACTTTGTGTTTTTATCAATTGTCAAACAGAGCTGAATGCAATCCACAAATGAACTCAAACAAAAATCAATATATATATATACTTATATATCTAATTATATATATAGTATTATCTATATCTAGATATATATCTATATATATATATAATATATTCTATTTAATATATGATATAGTCATATATATACTATCTCTATATATTACTATCTCTCTATCTATATCTGTCTCTCTCTCTCACCATCTAGTATATACTATATCTAGTCATCATCTCTCCCCGCTAATCACCCACATAACCCAATTTTTGATGATGCCCAAAAAATTTTTAGTTTCCGCCTCCCCCCCTCGAACCGCTTCCTCCGCCGGCACCCCAAGATTCTCTATAGTCCGCCAAAGCTAGTAATTTCCAAATAGATGTGAAATTGATGACCGGGGAGTAATTTCCTCCAAATCACTGTCCAAATGCCGCTTGTTTGAGAAAACATTCCAGCCTACGAACCATTTCAATCATGAAATGTCACATCACTTTCTTAATATAACTAGTGCATTTTCAGACATTTAAAGCACTTTTTCCAGATGCCAGCAAAGACAGTATTCCACCCCAGAATTGTGATCCTTACAGCAGCCAGGTTGGTGGTGTGTAACCAAAGACTTTTGTGCTCCTACGTATTCAAAACACGGCTCTCCAAAAGTCAGTAACATAGGACTCTCTGGATCAGGCGGCAAAGATTATACTACAAAGACCGTGCTCCATCCAAATTTTTAGCCTTCAATTACCTATGGAAGTTTTTTAGAAATCTACGTTGTATGGGGGCCTTTGATCATTAAGTTCTTTTTCAATAAATCTAGTGTCCATGCCATCTATTTTTTTTTGCGTTGAAGAAACAATTTCGTATTTTATTTCGAATCTTTCCATTTCTACTAGGAAACAGAGCAAACATATCTCTCAATACTCAAGAACTGTATGTATTTATCATCTGTTTTTTTTAAGTATTGCCCTGCGTGTCTCCATCTCCTGGAGCACAGATCTGGGGCTTGTGCTTTTTAATGTTTTCCTTTGTTATTTCTGGAGATTTAATAAGTGATGTCATAAACAGCTCAGTCCTTGGCCGGGTTTGGTTACACCGTATCTACGTGCAAATGTAACGTATGAGGCCGCTAATATGCTGCTAGAAGTCATCACCAAAAACGTGGGTAAAGAAGAAAACAGGACATCGTTTTTTTCACTCTACTCTGTTTCAAATATGCAGTGTTTCTTCTTTTATGTGGCAATCTACAATTTATTTAGGCATGCAATTTGTTCCAATTAATCTAGACGCGGTCCCGCAAAAAGTAAAAAACCACGATAATAGATCAATTTCACGATTCAAACACGAAAATATTCGTTACAAGGCCAACGCATCTATTTTAGCAGACCTTCGACAATCCTGTGTAGAAGTTTTTTATTGTCCCGCGGACGTCATAGTCACCTGCCAAAAAGAATAGGGTACCGATTCAGTTGAGTCTTCATCGCACTATATTTTGCACACTTTATTTCCGGGTCCATCGTCTGGAGTCCCGGATAATGCTTCGTTGGGATATCGACCTTTACAACCAGGTCCCTCCAAAGCGTCAGTTCAATGAAAAAAAAAAATGGTGTTCGAAGCTCAGCTGCCATTATGGATGCCTCCAGGGAAAAATTTTTTCTGCTCTGTTTACCCACCCCCCCCCCCCCCCCCCCCCACCCCCCCCCCCCCCTTAATTTTTTTACCCCCCCCCCCCCCACCCACCACCCAAAAAAACCCAAAACTCCCCCCCCCCCCCCTATTCCCCCACCCCCCCCCCCCCCCCCTTAATTTTTTTACCCCCCCCCAACCCCCCCACACCCAACTAGAGTACCATTAAGAAGTCGTTTTGAAATAAATTTACCTTTGTTTTTTTGTTTTTATTGAATTAGAAAGGATCTGTGACTATGTCGGCAGAAGCTCATTCCGTGGATATTCATTAGGTGGCTTGGAAGGCTTACTTATGTGGTAAGCAAGCGGTTCCCCAATGTGTTACAGAGTTTCACACATTTGCACTCGAATGTAAAGACATATCATACCAACCATGTATAACGACGCAGACCCAGAACCTTTCCATGAATACTCCGATGCAGTGTCAAAGGAAAACCAAACTCCAATATCCGCCTAACTTGTGTGGCTTGGGGAAAGGCAATAGAAGATGTTTACTACCCACAATCAGAAAAAGAAAAGATAAATTGGAAGAATATCAATCCATCAGTTCTTGCTGGAAGTCACTTAGAACTTGCCAAGGCGTTTGCTATACAACTAACATCACTAGGCCAGTGCACCGAATTTGGAGACTTTGACAGCGCCAGTATCATCATGATTATGATGAGATTCAAAGAATTTCACAAATCTGATAATGATCGATGGAATATTATTTACAAGGTGTGTGTTCTCAACATTATTACTCTTTAATTATAAAGACGTAAAATCATTACAATAGCAAAAACAACTTGTAAATTGCATATAGAATAAAGTGTTTATACATGCATGTACAAATGATAACGATGCGCTTCTGGAATGTTGATGAGTAAATTATCAATGATATTCAATTTCAGCTTTCTGTGGTAAGGAACAAACTAAGCCATATGAAGATGCAAACCGACCAATACATAGAGGACAAGGAAGTAGATGACATATTCAATGATTTCAAAGAGTTTATTGGGTGTCTAGAAACGCTATATCCTGTTTGGTTTACACCTGGGGATGCCAAAAACGCGCGGTCAAAACTCGAACAGGTATGGAATGTTTTCTTGTTTTATTAACACAATCACTATGATAACAGATTTCAGCGACCGTGTCACCTCATTGGGTAGAAGATATTCCTCTCAAACACTGTCAAGCCAACAATGATTGCTATCTTAACGTGGTTTATCAACATTTTGTCATTGTCTTGGAATCATGGGAACATTAATTCTATTCTAGAAATGTGTACCGCACCTTATGCTTCAAAGTTGACAAAATTATGACAACATCCACCCGCTGTAAATATGTTCACTCGTAACGGCAGTGTTTAAGAGAAGAAATGTCGTATTTGTTTTGTTTAGATCAGAAAACCTGGATTGATGAGATTGATACAGCAAGCACTTACACTGCCTATAAAAAGGACCAATGGTGAGTCGCTTTTCTTATAACCGTTAATAGGGTTAGTAGGGTAAAGCAAAAATAGATTATCTTTGGGTAAATGCACCCCAATGACGCAAAAACTCCATGTTTGCCTAAATAACTTCTTGCACGTTATTTTTGTTAATATCCGTGTTTTCTATGCTGTAATCTACCCGATTGGGTCTACCGTTCGAGAAGTTATTAGAGTCTATCGTGTATTATTTTAATTTTTTACAAATATATCTAGAGCTTGTTATCTATAAACATAACATATTATTTATCCACAACATACATCGGTATCAACATATTACATACAAGATGATATATAATATTTTTGTATAACAAAAAATACAAAAAATTGAACGATAATAACGTGGAAGAGTACTGGAAAGTAAGCCGAAAGCCTGTCAAGTCCCAGACTCTTTTTCTCTTAATTTTTAGTTAGAAATGCTGACTTTTTAATAATTAAATTTATAAAACGAAGAATATTTTTTGAGTTTTTGATACATTTGATTATGTTATTATTCTCATTGATTTAACCCCAATGTAAGATTTAGATTTACCACTAAATCCAGTTTATATAAGGTAAGAAATCTGTTGCATGTCTTGTAGCTATGTAGAATAAGTGTGATTTTTAGGCATTTGTAAAACATGTTTGTCATGGTGAGGGCAAACTGGTTTTGCTGTATTGTACATGAATGTTTCCAATATTTGGTTTTTTTTACAACAAATCCATTATTTTAGTTGGTTATTTTAACAAAAAAAAGGATTAGGTGCACTGCTGTAATCACTGTGCTTCACTGCTCTCATGCACGCTTTTGCAGTATGGTGCAGTTTTTCCATTATAGTGTTGCATGCACTTGCCCACGCAGTGATACCATATAGTCGGTAGCCATGGTCCAACTTATGGCCTGACCGTAAATTGAGTATGGACAAAAACACGATTTTTCTGGCTGAAAAGATAGATAAGGGTGTGTAGAATAAGAATCTGCCTGGTTCGCACCGTGCTCCTTGAGCATTTTGAAAATCCAAGATGGCGTCGCCATAAATGATAGATCTATTCACCCTATATTATCAAACTTAAGTTACTAGAATATACTATGACCCAAGTGAACAAGTGCATGGCAACTTGTAACATTGAGTCATCCGCCACTTCAAAATGGACGCCAAATCTACTAATTTTAATATGCTCCTATAACACAAATACCTGCGATAAAAATTAACATGATGTACTTAGATTATGTTGTTTGACACCATAAAGTATTTCTTCTGCTACGTTTACAGTTTGGAACATGACGTCAATCAATATGGCATCCAAAACGTGAATATCTTCAAAAATACTTTGACCCAAAGTTCTAAATATTACCTTCAAGTTAATTATTGTGTCAATGAAACAATTAGAAATGTACCTATGATCAAAACTAAGTGATACCAGGTAGTCCGGATAAATAAAATGTGTCAAATTATAAATTGAGTGCAATAAATGTGAAAACAGGTTATACTTATGGTATTTTTGACAACACTTGGGACCATATTAGTTTTTATTTCGATTTTGGCCGCATTACACAAATTGAAATGTATGTTGTCCATTGGTTAGGAAGCAAGGTACATTCTAATTCATTGACAGGGTACATTGATTTCGTATTTAAGGCTTTAATACTTAGTAGATTTGTGCCAATATTTTTTGAAGAATGTTCCGTTTTGCTGCCTCTTGATTTACGTCCACGTTACAATTTTAAAAGTCTCAAAATACATTTAATTGTGTCTATCAACATAACCTAAGTACGCTCGTCTATTGTTATCGCGGTCTTTGCTGTATATGGCATATTTTAAAATTATTGACTTGGCTTCCATTTTGAATTTGAAGTGTGACTTAATGTTAGAAGTGTCATACACTTGTTCATTGGATCCTCTAGTATATCTAATAACGCCATAGTTTGATAATAGGTTTGAATAGAAATGATCATTTATGGCGGCCGCCATCTTGATTTCTCAAAATCTCAAGGAAGCCGCAGGTGGCACCCGGCAGATCTTATTCTACACACCCGAATCTATCATTTTCAGCAAAAAAATTGTGTCATACTCACTTACGGTCACATGAAGGTTCTACCTGACTAATATGTGATATGTGAGAGAAACAGTGGGTTATATACGACGAAGAGTGCAGTTTACAGGTAGAAAGTGCTTTACTTTTATATATTCCAATACTGCTTGAACTTTTCTTTCCTAACTCATCAATTTGATTTTTCCAGGTTAAGTTTTCGTCTATGATGATTTCCTAAAAATTTAAAGCATTAACTTGATTTATTTTGGTATTATCGATGGAGATATTCAAAAGAGTTATTTGATTTTGTTTTATTGTGAATTGCCAAAAAGCAATATTTTAGTTTTTTTTTAAGATGGTGAAAGTTTATTTGTCTTGAACCCAGGTGTTAGTTTTACTTATAACCATATTCTTATTGTCTTTTAGTTTGTGTCAATATCATATGTGATGTAAAGTGCACTAGTATCATCTGCATATAATATAAAAGCCAATTCATGAGCAGAATTTGGAATATCATTAACAGAAATAATAAAACCCCAAGGGTCCTAAAAGAGCCTTGTGGCATACAGGTTTGATATGTTTAAGTTGAAGATTTGACTATTGTAATCAACAAACGGCATTCTGTTTGTGAGGTAATTTTGAACCAATCCAACTACCTCTGAAGCCATAGTGATGCATTTTAGCTAGAGGACATCATGAGTTATAGTGTCAATGCCTTGGAAAGGTCCAAAATACGCCACAGGTGTTTGATTGTTATTGGAAGCCGAGTTAGTTTGTTCACAAGCTTTGTGTTGCCATACTTGTAGAGTGCTTGGGGGACGATTATCCAAATTGGTTTTCAAAAAGTATGTTGTGTTTTGTCAATAAATGAAATGCATCTGTTAAAAACAAGGACGCTCTAAATTTTAGAAATCATGTAGAACAGAAATTGCCTATAGTTATAGACCAATTTTATCTTTGCTATCTTTTTTATGAATAGATGACCGGGCAATTTAAGAAGGTTGATCAGGTACTGTGCCTGTTGTTAGTGACATTTTGTATATGATAGTAAGGGAATGCTTAATTCAAAAGCAAGTTTTTTTAATAATAATAGCTGGAATGCCGTCATGACCTTGACTTTTTTTGAATTTAAATTATTGATAACTTAAATTACTTCATCCTCTGTTATGGGAGTCAGAACCTTGTACTATCATTTGGATTAGAGAGATAAGTTGAAAAGCTAGTATTAATCGTAAGTTTTGTATTTGTTTGACCTGATTTGGGCCTATGTTAATGAAGATGTCCTTAAAATATTCAGGAAGTTGTGTAGGATCGTTAATAATTGATCATTTAGGTTAAATTCGTTATTACAAATCTAGTTTTGGTTTTTATTTGTTATATTGTTGAGTATTTTTTCTTTTCCAGGTTTTTTAATATTTTGTCTGTCTTTATTTAATTGATTTAACAAAATAGTGCTTTTTAGCATCCTTAATAGTTTATTACTTTGTTTCTTAATTGTCTTATAATATTTAGTCTATTGTGGGGTTCTGTTATTTAAGTATTGTTTATAAATCTTACCTTTTTATGTATCATTTTAATTAAATGTTAGTTATCCATGGTGATTTTGGTTTAGACTTAGATGTATTTGTTTTCTTGGTAAGTGGTGTGAACTATCGAGTAACTAATTAAACATTTCGAATAAAGTTATTATAAGCATTGTGTTGAGATCATCAATTTGGATAATAGTCGCCAATTACTTTCAGACACTAGCTTTTTTTAGAGGTCTGTATGAATTTATTGAGAAGTCTCTCCCCTAGCAACTTTATAGTTTTTTGCTTTTATTTAATTTCAATTTGATTATGGGTTATGTGAGTTTGGAGCGGGTCAGTTATATTTTATAGTAAGAATTCCACTATTATTGTTAATATTCTTGGCGATATTAGGTCTATTAATTTAGCCACTTTTAATCATGATACGTGGTTGTCTACAGTATTAGTGGGTAGCCAGTAATATGAGTCTATCATTTCAATGAAATACTTATAGGTGGTGGTCATTAATCTGGGTGGGGTAAGAATTCTATATTAAATCACACGCCATTAGTAAATTATTTTATTCTCACAACAATTTGGTTATTATTTGTCAAACAAGCTATTAAATTCATTATAACTATTGGATGATGTCTATAAATTACCAACATTATGTTTTTATCATTAGTTATTCCTACATTTCAATAAATAAAATTTCGTAAGACATTTTGCAAACCTAAATCGTTTCCTGTTTTATAATTTATATTATTTGAGACATAAAATGGCCTACAACCCACCACATGAGAATCACTTCTATTTACAGCTTCAAGTTTATAATCTTTTAAGTTAAAATACTCAAGGGATGTATCATTTTTTTGAACCATTTTCTGCTACACCACTAACTGAAAAGTCACGATTAATTACCTTTAAAAATGGTCGTTAATTTATCAAAATTTTAGACATGCTCGATATTTTATATTTTAGTATTGACAAATTAGCGTTTGTTTAGATGGATTTTGAATTAAATTCCTCCTTTTAAAATAGTTCCATTCTCATTCATGATTCTATTTAACAGCAAATAAAAAAATAATCATGATTTAGTCTATATTACTAAAGCCGACGGGCATCGGGCTGATGCAAGCCTGCGGAAGCCCGTACCCCCTACGAGCCGCCATTTTGGGGGTGCTACCTCGTTCCCAGACCTTCCCTTCACTACGAGTCCGCCATTTTGGGGGTGCTACCTCTTTCCCAGACCTCCCTTCCACGAGTGCGGCCGGTTGAACATGTCCGGGTCTCTAAAGCAGTCCGAAACAATTCAATAGCATTGACTCAACACAATATTTAACATAATAAACCATGCCGAAATTTATTGAATGATATCACCAAACTATATGGCCTATGCCATGAAAGCCGATTCAAAATAAATGTTTTCGCGCAGAGTCCACTGAATCGAGCGTCCTATCGTTTACCCTTGGTGTGGACTATTAGTCCGTAGGACCATATCTGCTGCCACCGGGACTGTATTGTTTAAACAAGGGGTCTGTAATTCCCTGTTTATTAATCTAATATAACAGATTTTTTTTGATCGTTTTGTAAATCATTTTTATTATTCCAATTTTCCAGACGGTAATGTTTCAATCTGGATGAAGTCAGGACGAAGCTAATGCGGGTATACAAAGACACGAGAAGTAAACTCCACTTACTACCTTGGTGCCAGCAGAATGTGCCGACATTGAGGACATTTTTGTAGATTTGGAGTTAATTGAAGAAGACAAAAAACGAGGTGAAATCAAACGGAAAACTAGAGTCATTACGTTTGAATTCGGTTGTCCTCAAATAAACCGACAGATTCACGATGTGAATCCCAAAGGTACCGATTTAGGCATGTTACATCGCGTACTTATCCGGGGAAAGCCCGGAGTGGGCAAATCATCAATCCTTCCAAAATTGCACATTATTGGGCTCTCAATGAACCCGAACTCTCCTATTGCAAATATAATTACTTTTTGCAACCTTCAATTAATGAAATAAAAGAGAATTCCACGTGGATAATCGATATTATACAAGACGAGTTACTTCCAAACATGCCAAACCCAATGACGAGGTCCTCAAGTACCTCGAATCGATGCGTCAAGTTCAGTGCTTTTTCCCTTCTTGACGTTCGATGAGCCTCTCAGCATTTTCCAATAAAGCAGTTGTCTGATATTCACATCTGTTGATTAATAAATGGTTACAGAGAGCTTTATAATTTGTGACTCACTCGGCTCATCAGTAGCCGACTTTTTCGCAGATACATGCACAATACCAAGTATGCCAAGTGTAGAAATAAGGGGATTTACTGAAGATAATATGGAACATATGTTGCTAAATTCCCTTTTCCCACTATCATCGCCAAGATCGTCGTTCCTCAAATATTGACGTTTTTATGAAAGCGCTTGAACGACTCCTGGACTTTTCCTTATTCTGTAGTTCCTTGATACTATCAATGCTATGCTTGCTATGGGCAAAAGATCAAAACCTACACGGTGGAATAACCCACCTTTACAGAACTTTGATAAGGCAAATAGCAAAGCACACATACGCAAAAATCACAACGTCCGAATTCAATCCCACAGAATTCCAGGATTGGATAGATGATATTTTATTTGGTGCAGGTGGCGTAGCTCTTGACGGATTATTAGAAGATAAACTGGGGGTATTCGAAGAGATGTCTTCGGAATCTCTTCAGAAGGCCTGTCTATTAGGTATAGTAACCAAGGAAAGAAAAATGCTTCCATCACGACTAAGTGTTATACATCAGATAACTTTCCTGCACAAAACTTTTCAGGAGGTCTGTGCTGCATTTTATTGGAGTCAATTATTGGAGACCGACAGGGAGAAATTTATTTCTTACCTGAAGCAAATAACCCGCGATAATGTATTTGCAATGGAGTATCTACTGCTGTTTACTTGTGGCATAAGCAGTGAAGCCGCGCAAATTATTCTACCCCATGTAGTAGGAATTATGTACGAAATGAAATGCAATTACCAGATTGATCTGGTGATTTACAGTCAAGATAACAGGCTTCAAAAATTGCCTCTCGTCTTGCTATATGAGGCTGAAATAAACAGTGACAATGCAGACACCGTGCAGCATTTGTACACTGGGATGCAATCAAAACCATTATATTACACTGTAGTGTATGACATACCAGATAGTTCGAATGCAACGTGTTCAGACATCGACGAAGATGTCCTGACTTTGCTGGATTATTATCTTGAATCACCCAAAGACTGCTGGCTATCTGGTGTCCAAAAGGTTGTCATAAGAGGCCAGAAGTTTGATAAAACGCCCAGCATCCATCAGACAAGAGCAGTGAATATGCTATGCTCCATGAAAGAAATATCTATATTGCATATTTCGGTAGTTGATCGTGGTAATACTACGCCACTGCTAAATCAGTTGACAGAAAGGCAGTTCACTGGCAATTCCGTTGAAGAACTATGCTATAGCAATTGTACTTGTAGTTCTCAAGGAATATCAGTGTTCATGTCACAAATGTCCGCTCTAACTAGATTGACATTTGAAAACAGTAAAATTACTGGTGAACCAACGCACGAATATCCCTTGACAACACTCCGGGAAATCACATGCTCTCACTCCAGTATTACTGCCGAATTTCTGTTGGCCATATTGAGGCAAAATTCTCTCACGATACTGAACTTGTCACACACGTCATTGGATGATTGGACCTCACTATTTGTAGAATGGTTTGGACTGGAAGAAGGTAAAAGAAGGTTACAAATGTGTGAGACAATAAGGGAATTAGATCTTTCAGGGAATCGCTTTGGAAATTCTGTTCTCGTGTTTGCTAGCGGAATCAAACACTTGTCAAATCTAGAAGTTCTTGATTTAAATTCCACAGATATAGCTGCGTCTCAATTTACACGGTTATTTGAAGGGTTTATTGAAGCAGGCATGGTGAAGAGGGTAAACTGCAACATGAGTTTGGCCTCAACCGATGAATGTGGTTTAACACTTACAAAACTGTGTCTACGAATGAATGACATCAGTGACAGTGACAGTCGTGGCAGTAATTCAGCAGAAAAGTTTGCTCAAGCTTACCAGTACATGACACGGCTTACACACTTAGACTTAAGTTGCTGTCATTTGGAACCCTCCCAATGCTCACTCCTATTCAATGGGTTTCGTACAGCAGGCGAAAAAATACCTCTTACGGAACTACAGTTTGAAGACAATGAAATAGGAGACTCTGCTGAAAACTTTGCTCGAGCATACCCTCGTATGAGAAAGCTTAGAGTCTTGAATTTCAGGAACACAGGAATGGAATCCTTCCATTGTGCAAAATTATTTGAAGGATTTATTTGTGCAGGGCAAAGAATGCAAGACAAGCCAGAAACAGTGAAAGGCTTTGAATTACCCCTTGAAGAGTTAATTCTTGATGGTAACGCAGTAGGTGACTCGGTAGAAAAACTTGCTGAGGCATACAAATACATGCTACGATTAAAACACATCAATTTGAGTAATGCACGCCTCAACCCATCCTCGAGTGCCAAACTATTGCAAGGGTTTATCGAAGCCGGCGAAACGTTGCATCAACAGAATCAAAACCATGGCAATACACATCTCAGGAAATCAAGTAAAACACAGAACGGATTATTTATTGAACATTTGGAACTGGTAGACAATGAGCTCGGAGATTCAATTAATAATTTATTCATGGCAGTAAAATATATGCCTTTTCTGAATCATATTAATTTGGATAACTGTGGAATGCACGATGATCATGCTACAACACTCGACGAGTCACTTAGAAATATCAATAAGAACTTCAGAAGATTCAAAAGTCCACCACATGCATGGTATTCTCAAAATGAGTTCGCAAGCAACCCAAAGCGCTCACTGCTGCGTCGAAAAGTTAAGATATACGAAAGTAGTAGTTATCGACGTACATCTAAGAATCGTAAGCTATAGTTTTCAAAGTAAAGTGGTTCGTCCCCACTTTTTACAGATTAAACAGGTCCCAGGTCAGGAAAAACTTTAATATTTTAATGTGAGTTTTCTCAGCGGTTTCATTATTCTGAATCGTGACCATTTGAAATGAGGCTGAGGGCCTTTTACTTTTAATACCATCAACTTGGCAATGGTTCTGTCATCTTTATCTTTTGAACTTACCCCAGGGCCACACATAATTCTGCGTCAAATCTAAGATGGCTGATAAAATCTAATTTGTCTACCAAAATGATCTTAATTGGATATAGTTATATAGTTATTCCTGTTTTTTTTCTGTCAAAGGCTTTTGTACGTTGAGATTCGTTCTCAAATCCAAGATGGCCACCAAAATGACCACCAAAATCATCTCAGTTATATTGAAAATATCGCTATATCACTTAAATATCTCGGTGATTTCATCGTTTTAAACAGGTGCTTTGGTATGTACCCAGAATTGCGACGAATTTAATTAAAAGTGGTTGTCTTTGCCACATAAATGAACTTTCTGTGTCCAATATGGGGCTTACATGGTACTACAAAGCCGATTTTGTGGCCTACAATATTCACCTTAACTCATTTTTATAACAATTTCGCTCTCACCTGGTGAAGAATTCATGCCACTCTCATGATTATCCCTTTATCTGAACATCTCACAAAATTAAAGGTAATGACGGGTCCTGAGCGCTGCAGCAATAGAACACATATCAAATTACTTATCTGTACACAAGGATTCTAAATATTTATGGTATGTCTTATCTACGACTTACAAATTTTGAGATATTTATGAAAAGATGTAAATTTCAGCTCTACATGGGTCAGAAATGAAATTTGCTCAATTCCTTTTAAAAATGGGCTCCTGTCACCTTCGCACACGGAACATATAATTTAAATAATTTCCTTGTCAAATTCAAATCCGTCCAATCTATTATATAAACAAACCCAATGCAAGTGGGTTTCTATAGGGTTGTTTAAATTATTTTTTTTTAAAGTTCCGTGTGCTGGGCTGACTATATGGAGCCCACCTTTGATTTTAGCAACTTTACTTTTGGACCTCTGTAGAGAATAAATTTCCTGAAAAATTGTTATGTTTTTATTTTTTCATAAATATTTTTCAAAATATACATTATGGGGGAAATATAAATATAGTCTTCATAATCCTCGTATTAGGATAAGTAATTTGACTGTATCCGTCATTCTCTATAATAATGTTACACGTCCAGATCAAGAAATAATCATGGCACTGTGGCATGAATTCTTAACCAGTTGATAGCCAAATTGTCAAATTATATTGAAGTTGAGGTGAATCTTGTAGTCCACAAAGTACCCTTAAGCCATATTTTACACAAAAAAATAGTTTATATGGCAAAGACAACCACTTTTAATTAATATAAATTCGTCGGCTCTTTTATATTTGGTTCACATTTTGCATTTCAGACCAGATTCTGGGTTCATACCAATCTGATTCCAAAGCGCACATATGAAACAGAAATATAACAGATTATTTTGGCGGTCAATGGATTTGAGGACATATGCTGGGCAGTCTCCAGACTAAGTACAAATGTCTTGGTTTAAATCCAAGTAAGATAATTTTGGCAGAAAATTATGTCGGTAAATAACCAGTCAATTTCCTTGTAAAAATAAGAGTGCTAAAAATCGCATGCATCTGTCTGCTAATTTTTGCCCATAAACATTTTAAACTAAGAATGTCCATAGTTATATGTATATAGTTGATTAGAAAAATTGTTTTATTTTCGCTGTTCTAAAAACCTCGAAGCGGAGAACACTTTCATGAAAAGGTAATTAGTTGAGCTTATTCCGATCTCTTCATGATTACAAGGACCTGCGATAGACTAAAGTACACTGCCTTAACCCTCGTCTTACCAAGGGGGTTACCCCCCTACCGAACTTCGCTCCGGTGCGCTAAAACGCTAAAACAATTCGTAAAAAGCTTCTAGGTAATCGTTCTTTCATCCTTTCCGGTCATTTTAGCAAAAAAAATGTAGCACCTTCACCGGGGTTAGGGTATGCCGTCAAAGTCGAAGGGTAAGGGGGGGGGGTGGTTGCCACCCAAGGATATTTTATGGTGGATTTTTGAAAATATTATGCACAGTATGGCTCTAAAACTCTGTTTATGTAAAACTAGCCAATTGGCCATCATTTAGAGCTGAAAACCGCATGAAAATCCGATATTCCTATGTTTTTAGCGCAAAATTGGATTTTCGCCTATTTTCTGTGGAAAATGCCAATTTTGCCGACTCCTGGACTTGATGACGTCATTGTGATGTTATACTAGGTATGTTGGTACTTATTTTGGTATCAATGGAAAGAGGAGGACCATAGCTATCCACTGGTATCAAAATCATAAGCATCGGGTGCTTTATAACCATTCAAGAAAGTTGGCGAGGGGTTCACCCCCCCTTGCTAAACCGTGTTACAAAAAAGGCTAATTGGTAAGACGAGGGTTAATGAAATTAACACACAACCCAATCGTTTCTACAAACAGTATGTCCCAAAATATGCAACCATTATAGTATGTGCCTTAATTTCAAAATTAGTGAGAATTATTTAAATTTTATTACAGATCTCGATGGTGATCTATTTTTGTATATCTTGTCCAATTTTCACCTTATCGGATTCTTGTCGGATTCTTATCGGACTCACTTAACAGCGTTTGGGAGTACAGATCTCACCTTTTCAATAAAATGTTAATTGGCAATTGAATAACCTCCTTTGTTTAATTCATAACACATAAAAAGTGGTTGTGGTATTCCAGAAGGGTCGGTTCTTGGGCCATGTTTTGTTAATTATGTAGATCAAAAATCTATCATTTCGTATTCTACATGTCAGTCTAAGTAAGTACGCTGATGACACCGCACTGTATGATGTCAGTAGCAACACCGTACTGATGACTTAGTTGACATTATTAAAATGGCATTTGCTCGTATGTAATAAAACAAATTTGAATATTCGATATATTGATGTAAACATTATCATACACTTCTTGTACTAAGTTATCTATTTCAGGATGCGTTATTTTTCACTAATAATGCACTAGTCCATTGTCAGATAATACACGGGTCATCATAATGCACGGGTCATCAAATAATGCATGGGTCATCAGATAATGAACCGGTCACCACAAGTCATTACCTCTAGTAGAAAATATATAGAAATATCATCAATCACTAATACTACTTAAAGGAACATGTCTGGGTCATACATAGGGCCTACAGAGAGCACTGAATAAATTCTGTATAATCTCGCAGTTAATGATGTTAAAATGTCCGAATGTTGTAAATAATTCTGAAATATACATTTTGTTGCCAAGGACTTGCCTTTTAATGTGAGACCTTATTCGTCAAAATCATGCACGAAGTGACGGCGATTGAAGATCCAAAATACAAAAAAAGTTGATCAGCAAAAGCTGCACCTTTGGCAACGCTTCCACGAGGCCAATAATTCATCCACATATTCATTCATCCCAAACTCCTCTTTGAATCAATAAAGCAGGAGCAGTATATCATAGGGGCCTTATTTAAGGAGTCGGTCATCCCTGCTACAGAAAAGGTTTGACACCTCTGGCAGTTAGGTAGTTAGTAGTCTCAAATTGTGGTGTCGCTTTTTAAATAGGGCCGATTCAAGGTTACACAGGGGGTCAAACTTGTAAAATGCTCCAATAATTTTGAAATGTATACCATATTGTTCGTCTAGCCATAAGGATTTCAACAATGTACAGTTTGTACCATTTACGACAATTAGTTTTGTAGTTATAGGGTAAAAATTACTAAAATGGTAAAAAAGGTACATCTTAATTTGTACAGGGGTCAAAATTGAAGTTTCTCTGATTATATTTTAAATAGCTGCAAATTGTTGCCTGAGGAAAGAGCACTCCCAAAAAGTATAGTTTTGGTTATGTTAAATGCTTACTTACCGAGATAGAGGTTAAAGAAGGTCAACGCCATTTGGAATATGCTACCCTATGACCTATTTTGGCCACATAACATGATAACTATGCATTGCAGATGCTACAAACTATTCCATATTTTGATACATTAAGATAGATGAACATATTTTTCATTCTGTACCAAAATTAGAGCAACTTCTGATTTTGACCCCTGTACAAGTGGAATTTGACCTTTTTTACAATTTTAGCCATTTTACCCAATGAGTCCAAACTCAATGGTCATAGATGGTACAAAATATACATTCTTGGAATCCTTATGACTAGACGGACAATATGGTATACCTTCCAACATGTTTGCAGCATTTTAAAAGTTTGACCCCTGTGTAACCTTAAATTTCCCCCCTACTGAAAAAAGTGCGCCACAATTTGAGAGTACTAACTACCTACACAACCAATTTCTTCATGGGAGTAACTATGAAGTAGCTGTTAAGTAGCCATGGAGTACCCACCCACATGGGTACCAAATCGCCGGCCGCAAAAGTGGGGGTAATAATCCAACTAGGTACACACGCAGTAGCCTAACCACTAGTCACCCCATGCGGGAGTACCTGCACGGGTACTCCCATGCAAATGATGAGCTTTGAGCTCTGTGTGATTATTTTAGTAATTTTATCCATTATTTAACATTTTGGTCACATATGTTATATGTTTTACACAAAATGTCATATATAGGGGTTTTTGGTGATGCTCAACTCAAATGTAGATGTCACTAAGCTTGAAAATAATCGGAAAGTCGTAAACAACAATGGAATGTTTGGCGCCCTCTATGGTCCAAAGTGCTGCCTACTAGGCAGCTGGTAGGGGAGTATACCTGTGAAGGTACTCCCGTGCAGTAGCTGCAGTGGTACTCCACTACTGGTGGCTTACATGGGTACCGTCAGTTACCTAGCAGGCAACTGCAGAGTACATTATAGGATGGGTACCGCTAAGTAAACATAGCTGCTATCCACCCAGTGGCTTGTGTACTTTGCAAGTACTTAGTGTACCGTGAGTAGGAATCTTGCTGTGTAGCATTGATATAGAGGGCCCATTAAAGGGGGATGGCCCGATTTAAGGATATGAAGTTTTCATCTTGATAGATTGGCCTTCACCCAAAAACCCCACCTGTAAAGTTTCGCGCCGATATTTCAATGCGTTTTCATGTGAGAGCAAAAACGTGATTTCGTAAGCCCCATAGAGTACTGTGTAAAATTAATATTGGTCGACCAAATTGGGGTACATTTTCGCTCATTACTTCCAAACCAAACATCCTTTGGCCCTAAGATTTTACAGGGTAAATGAGAAAAATAGTAGCTTTCTTCTCATACCAAATGTATGAACGGTACGTTCGGTAAAAATTGGGCTTTGGGACGTAAGCGTCTATTAGCGATCGGGCCATGGACCTTTAACTACCAAACGTGTCGAACCTTTTCTGTAGTGGGGGATGAACGATGATGTATGACCCAGATCCGTGCTCTGCTTTCCAACAACAGAGATACACGTATTGTTGCACTCAGCCCATTGGAAATTCCTAAAAGTGCAACCTTAGCTGAACCACTTTTTGGGTTTTCGGCCCTTCTTTCTACGCCATTTCGAGCGTGATTTTGACGAAGGTATCGTATTAAAAGTTTAGCCCAATGGCCGGACATTTGAACAAAATTAACACTAAAACATGACGAGTTTTTTTGTGTGTGTGTGTGTGTGCCAGATGTAGTGCCTTAGTTTTTGTACAAGAGCATGATATTCACCTTGAAATGCAATTGGCCCCGGGACGAAATGATAGCACTATACGAACTGATGAGACTCTTTTTCATTTTATTTTGAAAGAAGTGATGGAAGGGGCATTTTAAAGAGGCATTTCGTGATCCATAACTTCGTTCTCCGGACTTAACATAAAAGGTTGAGATTTTAATATCTTCTGAACTGTTAGCTTTAGCAATCCATGTTTAAATTAGGTCGCATCTGTAAGAAATTTGCAATTTTGTATTTTCTGTCCGTAAACGGAGTTAATTACCGCATAGTGCCCATGTAGCATTTGTTCATACCACAAAACCGCAAGATCGCAATCAACTAAAATTTGTGAATAAGCTTTTCTCATGGATATCTAGTGAACCACGAGTAAAACAGAAGGTGCTGGAATCACAAAATGCACCTTTAAGATAAGAAGGCAAATTGAACCAAATTAAAGGGCCCTGAAAGTTCATGGTATTGTACGGTGTTATGCTTGAAATCACACGAGGTATTTGGGCACGCATGCCTGGTCTCGTATGATAGAGCGCAAATACTTAAGTATAAGAAAGAAAATAAATACATGAAAACTTCAATGAAATCATGTGTGAATAGTTCCCTTATCACGTCAGGGTACAATAACAATCCATAGCCTGTTCAGTGTATGATTATAGGCACATTATATAAACGTACGCGTTTAAGTTAGCAAAATTATATATATCAAAATACTTGTTTAGGGTAGCACAATGAAACCAAAATAAGGATAATTTACTTGCCAAGTGAAAATACGCGCTCTGGTACAGGCCACACACGAGCATGCTGTACACCTATGTTGGAATACAAGTGGCCCCAGACATTTCCTTCTAGTCTTCCAGTTTCTTGTTACAGTTACTATTGCATGAATTTGAATATGATGCTTTTTGTGCAATTTCGTGATTCCAGCACATTCTGTTTTATTCATTGTTCACTAGATATCCCTGAGAAAAGCTTATTCACAACTTTGTAGTTGATACCAACCTTGAGATTTTGTGTTATGAGCAATTGATTGTTTCCTACGGTTCCATAGGCCATTATGCTATAAAAATACAGAATTGCGAATTTCTTAGAGATACGACCGAATATGCGCGTAAGATTAGTACACGTGGATTGCAAAGGCTAACGATTCAGATGATATAAAAATCTCAATTTTTTGAGCATAGTCGGGGGAAGAAGGTGTGGACACGAATGTCCCTTAAATCATTTGCTTAGGAAGATTTTCAGGATTGGGGGCCCACCGCGAAGCGCCGATTGGGGAGGCAGTGGCGGCACCAGCGAGGGGACAAAGGGGGACAATTCCCCCCATTTTTCTTGCCCCAGTTTGCGTTCCCCCAGTTTGCACCCCCCCCCCCCCGGGCCAGTAGAAAAATAACAGATTTTTAACAAAAATCAGCGATTTGGGGCAAAAAAAAAACAAATTTGGGCAAAATCGCAATTTGGGGCTAAAATTTGTAAAATCTTAAAACTTGGAAGTTTTACCACCCCAGAATTTCACTTTTGCCCCCCCAAAAATTCAATTTCCATGTTCCCCTCCCCCCCGAAAAGAAGTCTGCCGACCGTGATGTTCTGTCGGTACATTAGTTTAAAAGCGTTTTGAGGGTGCATGAATATGAGATACAGAGAGCACCATAACACTTCATATTGATTGATAAGAATTGGTCAATACTACTTTGTTGTCGTTGGTGACAAGGTGGTACTCATGGCCCGATCCCCCTTTACAGATTTGAAGGTGTTGGTGAAAAAATTTAGGGTAACTGGCGAGCGCAGCGAGCCAAAAAGTTTTTGGTTTATCATTACAATATGCGTGTCGGTACACGCCACTGGGAGGGTGAAGCTTTGGAATTTGATGTTTTGGTTAAAAAGGTATGATTATGGGGGGGGGGGTGTGGGTATTGAGCCCCCCACCCCCACCAAATTCATTGGGGGGGTGCCCAGCCCCCCAAGCCCCCCCGCTTCCTAAGCCTATGAATATAATTGCAACCCAATTCGGTAGAAGTTGGAAACTTAATTTCAACCACGAAGGGGGTCAGCGTTCTTAATATATAAAATCTGGAGTTAGGTGATCATCCTATTTCTGAAGACGATATACATAAATACTTAGGCACTCATACAAGAAATCTCTCAGATCATTTCCACATTGTTATCATGTGGAGATCTATTGCTCTGCCGACTAGTATATGGTTGGTGTTGGGATTAATTAGAGCAGAAAGATATTCGAACACGATTGAGTCTCTGCAATTGCAAATGCCGCGTTATAATACATCTAAAGAGCCATTATGGTGATCTTGGTTGGGTGCGGCAAGATCATAATGCAAATGTTTATCTCAGGTAGCATAAATGTGAAAGTTCTACTGACTAATTTAGGGGTTAATTGTTCTCAAATAATATTTACAAAGTGATAGCTGATATATTTGATGAATTTTGTAAATCGTATACTAAGCGAGCTTTGAAGCTCAGAGCAAATTTGTGTATTAGTGTAGGGCCATGACCTACATTTTAGTTAAATCTTATCATTGCTGTTGAATTTTTCCGGGTGATTGCAGTAAGGTGTTGTTTAATTGGTTTTTTAAGTATAAACATGTACATGTATGACCCGGTTTTCGTGGCATGTGTGTGTGTGTGTATGTGCGCGCTCGCGCGTATGTTGTGTGTGTGTGTGTCCTACGTGCTTTCATCAATTTGAGGGTGTTCAAGCCGGTGTTCAAGTACCGCAGCTTGATTAACTGTTTTAATGGTTTTAAGAGGCAGGGTACTTGGCCCGGTTGCGGGGGTTGGGGGTGCACTCACATATGAAATTGGCCATAGGTGTAAGGATCGCGCTTCCAAACCAGGGTCATTCGGTGACACTGAAAAATAGGGGTCTTTGGTCTTTTGCGGAGAGAAAGCAGATTGCCCCAAAAATTTCGTAGAGTGACAGTTTTGACAAATGTGCAAAATTTTCCAAGAAATGGGATTCTTTGGGTGAGATTTTTGAAAAAAAAATTCTAAAAAAATATAGGTATAGATATAGTTGTTTATTGATAAATAGCAAGTGCTTTGGTTTGGTAAAGTTCAACATTTGTTTTACATTGTATCATCGTTCGTATTATTGTAGTTGGAATTATAAACATCACCTTATCCATATATAATTTTTTTCTGTTAAGAAATATAACCTTGCATTGACTCTCAAGGTTTTTTAAAGTGGGTGTGTGTTTGCTGTGTCTACTGATTAATCATCGGGAGTGGTTCAAGTACCCAGCTGATAATGATTAACTGTTTTATCTTTAGGCGGGGGGGTCTTGAGCCGCCTGGCGGAGGTTGGGGCACTTCACATTGAAATGCGACATAGGTATGGGTAGGGCTCGCGCTTCCAAACCATGCAAGGGGCATTCGGTGACACTGAAAAATAGGGGGGTGGGTCTTTGGTTTGCGTGAGAGACAAGCCAGAGTTTCCCCAAAATAGGGGGTTTCAGAGTGACAAATGTGCAAAAAGAAAAAGGGTCTTTGGGTGAGATTTTTTGAAATTGTTTAAAAAATACAGGTCTTGGGCAAAATTTACCCCCAATACCTCTATTTTTCAAAAAAGTTCCTCCCAATTCGGTGGTATTGGGTGACCAGTCCGGTTAAAACTTTAAAAAAAAATGGGGGCTTGGGTGATATTTTAAAGCACATATGGAGGTTGTTTTCGTGACAAACGTTGCTGAAAAGGGAGGTCTTGTAAACACCTTATAGGCCTCTACGTGTCACTTCCAAAGATGGGAGTGCCCCCCGGGACTTGAGCAACACATTCATGTGTGAATTAGTGCTTCTTGATAAGAAAGTTCTTTTGTTTGGTAAAGTCAACATTTTTTTTACA
>JAMKCH010014851.1:0-51464 GCA_023653785.1 Ophioderma brevispina | reverse complement strand
CCAAGATGCTTGATAATTCATACCAAACAGGATCCTCGTAACTCCCCTTAGGAACCTTCCTAACTGCGCGTATGGCCCCTATGAACGAAAACCCAAAACATTGTACCATAGGTGATCCCACGTGACCATGATCATGTAATTGTTCGAAATTCAGGGCCATTTACTCTTGACATACCTGAAACAAACAAAAAACGTTTCTTTTAAAATAATACAGGCCTACTATCAAAATTCCCAGCAATTCCCAGATATATGTTGGTGCATACTATAGCGAGTTAAGGTGTCTTATTTGGTGTTACATTGGTAGTCCATGAATAACATGACTCACGACTCATCTGACAGTTTTGAGAATACTGCGTTAAAATCATTGACCTAAAAAAACATCCACGTTGTCACCAAAATCGTCATTCTAGGTGCTGTATAACATGAGTTATAAACGATTTGGTCTGTAGTGTTAACACATCTAGGAAAATAGTGACGTATGAAAACTGTTATTCCTTTTATATTCATCTGACAGGTTTGTACTAGTTTTATTGAAACACTTGACCCAGAAAATCTTGAATTTGACACCCACCATCATCTTCTAGGCTATATATTCAGCAATGTAAAGGTATTATGTTCAAATGGAAATGTCAGCCATCTTGGAAAATATCGGCACATGCAACATTTTATAGTTGAAGGATAATTGTTTTGAACACTCTTGACAGAAAAAAAATATTTTTTACAACCCAAAAAAATGTCTTCTTAGGTGTTTTGGCCATTAGATGGATTCCATTTTGGAAAATGGCGTAGTATGCAAATGCCACCACTTTTAATTTGTCATCACCCGTTTTCGTGAACTCCCTACGGTCAATTTTAGTATGAGGACAAAAATGTTATTATTCGGCCCTGGTACCCGTCCCTAACTGGTTGATGCTTCGCACTATGAATACCATTGGGTGGGAGAGGGAGTTGACTTGTGAGGTGAGCTTACAAAAAGTAACAGCACATGTGCATGTAATGAAATTGTTTAACCATGCACCGAGGAAAAATCCAACCCCCAATCCACTTCCCAGCTAACCATCGGACGTTTTCTGAACGTCCTAAAAACGTTCCAAGTTGGTTTTGGACGTTTCGTAAAAACGTTTTGGGACGTTTTGTGTAAGGTTTTGGACGTCCAATTTACAAACGTTTTATGACGTTTTTATAACGTTTTTAGACGTTATAAAACCAATAAAAACCCTTTTAAAAACGTTTCTAAAAACGTTATGAGAGAACGTCCAAAAATTTGATTAATTTGATAATTAAACGCTCATAATTAAAGAAAAAAATAATCCGGTACTATATCGGATCGGTTTATTGCAAGGAAATACATCAAGCATTTTACACAGGTTAACTTGACAGACACAAATTACTCGCTTACCTGTATGGGAATATGAAACCGGGACCCTTCGCGTGGAAGACCAACCTTAACCCTACACAACAACTACCCAGCTAACGACTCATAATATGAAGGGTATTTTTTATTTATTATGCTTAACTGTACAGAAGAGACGTTTGTATCTTTTTAATAGTGAGTGACCTATAATAACCCATTTCATTACCACTGAAAATTAGACACCATCTGTGCTTACAGAATTAAATGCACGTTTGATAAATAATGCCATGGCTTAAAATAAACAAATAGACTATAATGAAGTCTTATTGCTATTTCATTTTTCTATATGTTTGTTTTTTTAGTATTTTTCAAACGTTATTAGACATTTTATTACATTTGGTAGAGTCATTCAGATATCTAAACATATGTTCCCACCCCTACCGTATAATGTGACATGGGACGTTTTCAAAAACGGTTTTTAAAAGGTCTTATAGACGAAGATGTAATAGACGAATTAAAACCTTGCCAACGTTTTTAAAAACGTTTTTACAAGGTCTTAAGCAAAAACGATTTATAAATTGATTTTACCACAAAGCTCTATTAGACTAAATAGAAATGGACAAACGCGACCCTAGCCCAAAGACGTTTAAAAACGTATTTATCAGGTTTTATAGACGAAGATGAAAAAGAAATCCGTTTTTTTTTAAAAAAAACGTTTTAAAAACGTTTCTTTCAATGTCTTATAAGACGAAGACGGAATAGAGCGAATCTAGACCTAACCAAAACGTTTTAAAAAGTTTTGTGTTTGCTGGATAACGTCTTGGTAAAAAACGTTTGTACAACGTTTTTTGACGTCATAGAATGTGCTAATTTGCGCGCAATGTTTAGTAAAAACTTCGACGTTCTGTAAAAGTTTTTAATAAACGTTTTATTAAAGACGAAGACGTAGCGGACCGAATAAAAACGTTTTGTGAGCGTTTATTAAAGAACGAAGACGTAGCGGACCTAATAAAACCGTTTTGTAAACGTTTATTAAAGACGCGGCCGTAGGGACCTAATAAAAACGTTTTGTGAACGTTCGGAAAAACTTTGTGTGTGCTGGGTTGTGCATTGTGAAGTGGTAAATCGAGCACTGATAGTTTGTTCACAGGGCCCATAACTTGGTTGTTTAATGCTGTTTCTTTAAAAAATGGTAAATAGAGCATTCCGCAGACAGACCATGACAACGCGCTAAGGAATACATAGTCGCGGCGTACACACAGCAATCTAGCGCGCGTATGTAGACGGCCTATTTCAGAAAAGGAATTATGACGGCGATTATAGTAGTGAGTACTCAGTCCATTGACCTGCTCAATTTCATAAAACTGAATGGAAAAAGTTGTTCGTGCATTGGGAATTCTTGATAAATCATGTCAACAAACGTCAGCACTGCCATTTGCGGGTGGTTTTACAAAGGTTGGAAAATGGCGGACTTTGCAACTTTGTTTGTCCGGCTATGCGTTTTGACATCCTTTAACATACGAAATGAATTTTGGTATGTGGTAGAGCTCCGACGTACGAGGTTGTGGTCACATTTAGAGGGGCAAAAGGGTCGTTATCGGTAACTTGGCCGTGATTTAACGTATGGATATGAATTTTGATATAGTGGTAGAGTTTCGCCTTACGACGGTTTATGCCCACATTTTCAAGGGTCGTTTTGGGGAAAAGGCCATTCCAAGGGTCGTTTTGGGTAAACAGATGGCCGTATGAATGTTAGTATGGTGGTACGGAGCTTTGCGGTACGCGTGTTGTGGTCAGTTTTAGAGGGGGGGTCATTTTGGGGTCAAAGGGTAATAAGGGGTCATATTGGGTAAACTTGCGCCGGGGCTTTTATGTATGGATATGAGTTGGGTGGTATGTGGTAGAGTTTTGCCGTAAGAGTTTTGTGGATCATGTTTGAGGGGTCATTGTGGGGTCAAAGGTAATTCAAGGGTGTTATCCGGGTGAACTAAAAGTTAAAAGTTGAACTTGGCCGTGCTTCGACGTATGAATTGGTATAGTGGTAGAGCGTCTCCAATTTTCAAAATTTGAATTTTGCCACAGTAGTTGGTAATGCTCAAAACGTGCGTATCGGTTATAGAATGCGATTTTGTAATTAGATCGGCATATCCATTGTAATTAAATGGCCGGAGCTTGGAAAAACGCCAAAGTTTCTGTCTCTCCATTGAAATAGTACCACCTCATCAATTTGACCTCTAGCTTGACTTTCCCCCCTAAAACCAGCTAAACAACTAATAGAAAGCTAGACACGTACATGGCGTCTATTTATATTGAAAGAACTTTCCAGAACACTATAATAATATCCTAAATTACAAAAGTCCTTCTTTGCGATACATAGGACAATGTTCGAGCTTTACCATTCACAGGAGTAGCCAATTACCAAGCAACTGTGCCACAAAATCTCAGAATTGTGGGCCCTTCAAAAAAATGTGCTGGTATTGATTTAGTTTGCCATAATAACTAAATTATTTCCGATTTTGTATTATATTAGGTTGCTTTTGGTCTCATAATCACTTGTACATGTAGGGTATTGTTAGGACACCTGATACTTGTTAGAGAAATGCAAGAATTTTTTGCGAATGATTTTTTTTAATTTTCAGATTTAGCCAAATTAGAGAAGCAGATAGGACTATATTGTAAGCATTGTGATTTCTTTATAAAAGTATGATAAATTGGCACAATGATTCACATCAAGTACTGATCAATTTTAAGATATGGAACCACCTCACCGTCAATTAATCTTCAAGGTCAAGTGAGGTCATTGGGGTCATTTGAGGTCATTTACTTTACGGGGTCATGCAGCATTTTCATGCGTTTAATTAGCCTAACAGCTCACTCGCAGTTTGAGTGAAGTAGCTTGTATATTAATTAATACTGGTATGAAAATGACATTAAGTACTATTAAATTATCCCTGTCCACCGGGGGGGGAGGGCGCAGGTTGCCACCCCCCAAGAATGATTCCCTGTCGCACACCCAAAACGCACACGAATATGATCTAAGATTTGTTATGGTAATTGTACAAGTTTCATCCGTGTGGTCATTTTAGCGAAAAGAAATGGAGGTACGACCTGGGGGTGGTCATGGTGTCACTGTCAATGGTGGAGGTGGGGGGGTCCCCATTGCCTGATAATATCATGTGTAAAAATGGTCAAAAAATGGCTTATTTATGTTACTTACGATGCTACTGCAAGCAAATACTGACAATATTTGTATTATTTTCTTATTGTTAGAGTAATAATATATATATGCTTACGTTGGCACCCATAATTGCCAAATAATACCAATTTTGCTGCATGAATGTTAAAACCCCCCTTTTTGTTAATTTTGGATATTTTCAGATACGACATCTATTATATAAAACTCTCAGTTATGACGTCACTATGACGTCATATGGTTAAAACTGATTATGTTTGTACTTTGAAGAAAGGCATATGTAGCTACACATGCTATCAAACAAATTTGGGCCCCTTAATTACGAAAAAATTGGTGGTGCTCCCCCCCCCCCCCCACGGGAATGTAGTAGAATTTTACCTTTTGGTCGGACAGGTTAACGAGTTCTACGAGTGGCGAGTTCATAACCCAATGGTTCATTTTGGCTATCCTTACACCCCTTAGTATTTTAAAAACGATTTAAATTAACGATCATGCATTCCTAGTTTATGGTTTTAATAATAATGTTTTCCGAAGTCCTCGTAAGGAAAACTATTTAAAGCCGCCCTGTCGAAAAAGGAGCACTTCGCGCCTGGTGTTGCTCTTAAGCTCATGAGCGCCGATGTGTGTTATGCTAAATAGCAACCATCCTCAGCGCCTTTCTCCAATCAATCGTCACCTTTCAGGCCTCAGCATCCATTCGAATCATTGCATGCCCTTGTCCGTTGTATGAGCTTCGCGTCTGCCGGTCACAACTCATCAGTGCTTCACTGTGTAGTATGGTTATCTCCTTTCTCATAATTAGCGTATAATTATTTTCGCCACCCTCCCCCTCCCCATTTCCGTTTGTGTTCTGGCTTATTTCAATTTTAAATTGGAGTAGTAATGCCTGGCCAAGTACTGAGGTCCGACCCGCTTCTCCGCCAACGGCCACTTCTGGTTATACGTACGCAATGCTAGCATATCAACGGCGGGCTTACGCAATGGCCAGAAATTGTTGCTCAGGGTACAGTATTTATGAACGTCCTATGTTGTACATTGTATTCTTGAGCTGATGCAACTAGTTCTTGGTTCTCCTATTATTTTATGTTTGAAATATATAGCATGTTTGCATATTTTCCACGCTTTGAAATTAAATGGCGTTTTATGTTTCCTATTTTTTAACATTTACTCCCAAGCCACTTTTTTTGGTGCCATGGTAGTGGCGGAAACTGTAAACATTTGGGGCAACAAGTTTTACACAGAATTGTATTATTTCATCTTTCTTGTCATATAAGGGCCTATATAATTGTAATATAGTTTATTTACGTGTATTTAGGCCAACATTTGCTGGCAGGAGGGGTCTTTTCTTCGCTCAATATATATGCATCCTTGTGGGATAGGCCCATTGCGCTCAAATTGTTAGTCCAAAATAATTAGTCTTAAATCATGATTCTATTGAGGAACCCATTGTTGTTCTCTTGTTTGAATCCCGGGTTGAAATCCTGTGGTGCAACGCGATTTCTGCTTCGAATCTTCGAATCGATACTGCAAGGATTTACACCTTTGTTTGTGCTGTGTGGAGCGCGCACACCTCGCCGCGTCCCCGAGGGAGTGGCAGTCCATCTGTGATGCTGCTTGAGATGATGCCTACTTCCGGACGGCCGGACTGTGCAGTTCTGCTGCTAGTCTCGAGTTTTCCAGACTCTCAAGAACCTGGGCTTTATCTTGGTTGGATGTCATTGTGATTTGGGTCCTCCATCTGTCCGAATGCTTTTTTTGGATAAGTATCCTACCACAACTGATGCGTCTAATGCCAGTTTGGTGTCCTTTCCATTTTTTTCGTACTGAGCTTAATAATTTTCTGGTCATATTGCTGAAGTTATTCATTTAAAGTGTACTAACATGTTTTGAAATAAATTATATTAGTACGGGACTAATCTCTTAAATGCTCTAGTGGTTTAGTGACCCCCTTGCCCCTCACCTACTGGAAGTTGAAGCACTTGTTTTTTCAATTGAGTCTGTCAGATACATTAGTTTTCAATGATAACGTTCACACTTTATTTAACACTTGGAGTTCAAAGTGATTTGCAATGCTTCAGAGGTTCAATAGCCATAATTAACTCCAGTTTTAAGTATGTTTACAAATCATGTTCCCTCAATCTTACAAATGTAACCAAGTGCAACCTCGGACCAATCCGTTTTGTGCCCCTCTCCTTTGTGACGAGCAATAATCTTTGTTCTACATATCGTTTGGAATAAACGGCAAATAAATCTTAAATTTTATTGGCTTACAAAGGAGTACCAAACAAAGACCATGTGTACTTTTTTCTTTTACCCACCATCCCTTGTCCCGAGTGTTAACATTTTTTTTTTTGGGACAGCCTGTATAAAAATGTTTTTTAATTTACTCAGGATAACAATATTTTTAGGATCATTTTTGTGTTGCAGATTTTTGAAAGGTGGTGCTCGAAGTTTTACCCCTAACTCCTCAAAAATGCTCAAATTTGACCTATTGGGACATAAGTGAAATTCTAAAGCAGTTATATCAAATCTTTGCCCTGATTTCAGAATTGTTTATCCCAAACCCATGTATTTAGACAGGAGGTTCTATCTAAAACATTACTTAACTTTCTATAAGTAAGGTGAGTGCAGCTAGACCCCCAAATCTGAGGGGTCCAGTCCCGGCCTATACACTATCTACAAAAAACCAATCCTATGATGAGATTAACTAAAAAAAATACATCGGTAAAGTTACCACTTTTTATTAAATCAATGTTATTATTATAGTCACTTATATCATCAAACAATTAAGGAAATGGGCATCCGTTTTTAGAAGACGCAATGATATGCTTGGTGCTTGACACCAAAATAATTGTAAGCATTGTAAGTGATCAGGACTGTTAGAGAAAGCTGAGAGCATTGGCACTACGCAATATGATTTGTAAAGAGATCGGTTGGGAGCAAGAATACTCCGTAAGTGATTCATCAGGAATTTGGGAAAAACAACATGCTTTGCTTCGAACTTCGAAAATAGAACCAAATCTAATCAAAGCTCAGATCTCCTTCCTAAAGAGTGACTGGCACTCTTTTCCTCGCTTATACCTATAGTGGTCAATTCGAGATGGTAGCTTGGACGAGTTTTTCAAACATGAGAACCAAGGCTGGACCCATCTCTTTCATTGCATGTAGTCCTCCGAAGTGATCCAACAGATCTCACAAAGTTGCTTGGAAAGTCGAGTCAACTTGCCAGCCACAGACACACACATAATGTTAGTCTAATGTAGATGTTGTTATCTTAGATGGCGTCAGCTATTGTAAACATGCTCAACCCAGGCAAGGATTCAACTGATGTATTTGAGCCATTCGTCAAGTCATATTTGATTTTGGTATTGATCTCTCTTATCGGTCCCAAACACTGTGGTCTCAATATGATCCCGCCAGAGATGGGCACAACGTCTGGCTGCTTCACTGAATTCCGCAAGGTCCTTGTTTGTGCATTGTTGCTCCAGCAGTGGGCAGACCAAGAGATGTTCCATTGTCTGTGGTGCTGTTCCACAACCACAGGTAGTATCCTGATCTGCTTCCAGATAGCCCCACTTCTGCAAGGAAACCTTAGATCGGCCAATTCTGGTTCTCAATCTGTTGAGGCATCGCCATTCAGGCCATGAGGAGTCAGCTCCAGGTGGGAGTTGCTCACCAGGTTCAATAATGATAGATGTTACTTGGTTGATGGCAAGTCTTTCTTTCCACAAGGCGACTCTCTTGACCTCCTTAGAGACTATTTCAAGAGGTGAGACTTTGCTTAAGAAACTCTCTCTGGATTTAAGGCGGTTGGCAGCAGGTATCTGTCCAGACATAGGGTGCTTCACATTAATTACTTGGCAGCTACGTTCTTTCATGCTCGCTACGCTACGACGGATGTCTGGTGGAACAATTCCTGCTAAGTTTTCCGTTGGTGTTGGACGGAGGCATCCTGTAATAAGCCGGCAGGAGGTAAGTAATGCTGAATCAAGCTTCTTGGCATGGGTTGATCTTTCCCATACAGGGCAGGCTTACTCTGCACATGCGTAGCACAGGGCAAGTGCCTTCGATCTTAGGGATGTGGGCGAGCACCCCATCTTGTGCCAGTGAGTTTGTTCAAGATGTTATTGCTTGAACATAATCTTTACTCTTCGTCTTCTCGATGTTGGTCTTTTAAGAGAGAGTGCGGTCCAAGCTAACACCTAGGTGAACGGGTTATCACAGTGCTCCCGGGGTTGGTTCCAGACCAGTACTTTACTCTGACTTTTGGGCCTTCACGGTTTGTCGATTGAAAAGCACACACATATTGTGACTGGTCGAAATATGCGATCCAAACATTTCATCACACAACTTGCATCACTCTTTGGGGTCCAGAAAAGCCATCATCTTTGGCCTTCTTTCATGCTTTTACAGGATGTGACAATGTTTCGTTCTTTGCAGGAGGGGGAAGAACCACCATGGATCATCATGGAAACCCCATGATTGAACCACCGCTGCCCTTTTGAATTTCCAATTCCCCTTCATCAAATACTCCCAACACTCTAGTAGCTATTCTTGAGCGATTCGCCATTCTCTGTATGACAGAACAAGTACGCATGAGTTGGTGAACAATGCTCGCAAATCTACCTTTTCACCCCATCAACAAAAATACCGAGCGCTGGAAGGAATACCTACCATCACAGGCCAGCTCTCATTCAACACATTAACCGAGCAACCTACCAAGCAGTATATGTCTGAAGTTCAAGCATTATCTCCATTACCTGAGTTTCCTCCTTCACAAATGAATGGGGTTGGCTTCAAGGAAAGCATGGTTGGGAGTCATTCTGGACAAACCACTCGCCGGAAGTTATTGAAGCAATGCCGAAACCAGCTGCTACCGTGTCGTGCAAAAATGGATGTACCAACCCGATGGTAAATGTGTACTGACATCCCTTGAAGTGCACAGCTTGTGGTAGTAGTGACTGTACAAGAGATGACCATAATTAGGACTGTAGTACGACTTTTTGAAATCTTTAAAATTGAGATGAATAAGGGTGCTCTCTTTAGAGGATTATTATCGTTTTATACTGCAGGTGCTTAGAAAGGGCATAGCACAGAGGGGATAGAGGTGATGATGTGATTGTGTATCTACCAAGATCCTTTTTTGGTGTCGCCTGCCTTGGGCTGGAGACGCATAGGGATCCACCTTTGATGATGTCTGTTTTCCTCGTTATGTCTGTTGTGAAAAATACAGCAATAAACAATGTACTAAAAAATTACAATCATAAAATTTAAAAACTTAAAACCCAAATTGCAGTCTAGGGTGCACATGGATGTCAAACGGTTTGGCTGAAAGTGTAAAATAAACCTCAATTGAAAAATTGAAGTTCAAATTGGAACCAATCTTGGTTTTACGGCGATTACAAAATGCAAACCCTCATTTTTTTTTTCTTGTCAAAGGTCACATATCAAGGTCCAAGATCATTCAGGCTATCATTCACAAACCGTGACAGCAGGTTACACAAACGGTCCGATGACCCGGATGTATTTTTAATGATAATCAAAGCATTATCTGTTAAATCTTAAAATATACACATTATGTACCGAGTTAAATGACCTTCATATAGCATCCTAAAGTACATGATTGGTGTTCTAACTTAAAACCCCCTTTTTAATTCTTAAGAAATACTTTCCCAGTTAAATATTATATTTTACACATGTTTGTGGCACAATTTGGTAATCTTCTAACAATCAAGACTATTTTTTTTTTAATATTTTAAGTGTTTTTGACTCATTTGACCTTTCGTGAACCTACTAGGTGACCCTGAACTTGACTTGTGCAGGTTGTTCCATATCTATTTTTTTCAGAATGGGAATGTAATCTACCTCTCTTCCAAATTTGGTGCTTTTATAACAAAAATGAACAATGTTTCCACTATCGCTTCACTATTGTGTGGAACGGCTTTTTCCGGTGCAGATTGGCAGGCCGTGACAACAGGCTTAGTAGGGCCTCTAGAAATCAGTTTCCTACAACTTTGATTTTGCAGTGGGAACTATGACATTTTTCGCAATACTCTGGGTGAAAAAACAAAAAATATCAGAGCTAGAATTTTTTCAAATTTACAATGTATTAGGAATATCTTACCAGATACCCGGCTTATATGGTCGATATTCTTCCAAGACGTGTGGAAGTGAAGAAGGGACAGGGAAGAGGTCTATTAAGGACATAAATAAGAAGGCTATAAAGAGTGTGTTGAAATGGGTAATGCACCTACATTCAAGCATCTCGACTGGTGTGACTCTGTGATGTGACCTTACTTTGACAAGGTTCATCTCTCTGATTTTGGAAACTTCGTTTTCAGGCAGCTGCTCCCATGCCTTAAATTTTCAACGGTTTTCCTAATGCGATGCTATCCTCCAGATGATGCAAAATGGCTGAATGTTTATCTTACCAGTTGATGCACAATAGGCATCCTTAGGTTTGTCCATGCTATTTGTCACCTAACCTAATAAATTTTGCCATTTGTGTTGTAATTGCTTGTCATCAGGCGTGGGGGTGGGGGTGGCTCAGGATCTGTTTGGGATAAATTCTATTTTGGTGGTTTGTCAGAAATAGTCTATAATTCATGCCATTAATTACAGACCTTTTAGAAATCCAATGTGTACATTTTTTTATTATTTCCCACGTCAACAGAATGTAAGCAGCTTGGTGATTTTTTTCAAGGCTTAGCAGATTAAAACCATTTTTGTTTAATTTTACAGGATCTGGGGTCGCTTGTGAGGTACATTGCTTATCTGTAATTTTGTTACTATTTGCCAAGTAATTTTATTTTTGTCTAGAAACATTGTGGAGCTCTAACAAATACTTATAGTTTTAGCATTTTGCTCCAGGTGTAAATATCCTATAGTTTGTAAATTGAGGTATGGTTCTGCCTAATAATATATTTATGTGAATTTTTCTTTTCATTGATTCTTAAAATTGCCAAAGTAGTTTAATTGTGGTTTAGCCAGAAGCAAGGAAACTTGGTCTGTGAAGTTTTCTCAGTCAGATGTTTTCAATCTTATAATTACATTTTGCTCCAATTTGTTGTCAAAATGCTTGTACTGGGGGGTTCCTAGTCAGATGCAGTGAGTAAATGGAAATTATTAGTTAAATGCTTGGGCTGGGGATTTCCTTAGTCAGATGCCACAAAAATTTATATTCGGGTTCGTCCGCGAAACTTGATCGTAAGTATTACGTAACTTTTGCTGAGCGCTTGGTACGATTTCTACAAGTTGTGACTGACGTGCGTTCGCGAACAATGTAACGTTAGACAGTCTTAGGATCCCTTTTCGCATAACTTAGGATCATTATTACGTGTCTTCAATTTGGGTGCATTCGTGGGTGGCAAGTAGGTACGAGTCGGTGTTGGATGCCGTTCTAGTAATATCGATTAATGGATTTTAGAAGGCCTACGTATGGTTTGGGGTTAGTGCAGACTTATTGAAACAGGTTAAGTACTCAGACTACCCCTCGCATATTAAGAATTCCTCCTGGTTTTGAACCCGCGTTAATTGCTTGTTCATTATGTGTAGATTCAACCCATCGTGTCCACCTCTAGTACTTTTCTGCAGGTATGGGCATTGAATGAGGGGTGTGTGCAGTGGGTAGAAATTAAAATTCACGCAAAATCTATTTGAAAACATGGAATTTCCCGACCAGAGAAAATCAATTCTATGGTGTAATGAAAGCATTCCAAAAGCAACAGAAGGCGCATTTAGCTGTAACATTAACTCTCAAAACATTCTGACTAATCGTATTTTGCTTTAGGTGGTATTTATTCCATGTAACAGGAATTGAATGTTAACGACTTCTGAGCGCTCGTGGAATTTGGATACGAAGGAACATAAAAGTCTTAATTGCACTCTCTATGTAAAAGTGATGTCAAATGACAGAACCAATTAATCCGTCATTCAGGAACCAGGTGAATCGGACCCATATTTTTCTTTTCTGCCTCCTCTCCCAACTAATCGACGCATGTCCAAAACTTCCTCTGGTGACACGAGGGTTGAATCTACTTAGCTGTGTGTGTACTTTCGATAGGTATTAGATAGGCCACACCGCGCCGGCACAAGAACATGGCTTCAGAACCAAAGAGGTGGCTATAATTTTTCCCTCAGTAGGAGTCCTTTCTTATAGGTTGGCAGACAAAAAAATATTTGATTTAAAGTCTGACTCAGAGTATTCGAACTATAGTGTTTGTGTATATGAAAAATGTCCCACTAGACTAAAGATAGTAACCTCAAATGCACTATTCCGAAATTTGAGATGAATCGGAATTTTCGGTTTTTGGATGCAGTAAAAACATTTATGTGTAGTATAGCTGCCTAGTTCATCTGTGTATAACAAAAATTTCCGGAGCCGGAATTTATACAAAGTTGTTGATTTTCTCTATGAGGAAATTCGATTTTAAAGCTTAGCAATTTCACACAGTGGATTGTAATCGATAAGCATTATTACTGCAAAAAACAGGATTTTTTTGAATGAGGGCGCCCTCCTCAGGAAATCTCTGAGTCTGCCTTTAAAAAATGAAAAGTAATATAGGCCTTTATCCCATAAACGAAAACCAAAGGATTGATGGAATATTCCAGGCAAGTTAATGCCTGCAGGCCAGCAGGAAAAGGTCTGTTAAGCAAGTGAAGAAGACATACATACAATTACTACGAAGACTTGCCACTGATTTTTGTAAGAATTCGAAAACTTCTGACGAGTCAATAGATGACGACGTAATAAATTGTGCACTTTTTTAGGCTCAACTCAAATATTTTTAAATGTTTTTGTGCGATAGGCCCTATTATTATCAATCTAAATACTCAATCACCACAAAGCTTGCGATAAAAGTAGTGATGTAGTAAATGTTTATTGTTTATAAACATTACCCATAGGATAGGCCTAACGTATAACCACAAAATTCCGGATGTGGAGTTTTATTACATACTTGAGATTTTCTAATATGGAGGGACAATCGATTTGAGCTCAGCATTTCAACACAGTATATTATTCATGGACAAGCATTCTGTACATGGAAAATTAAGATTTGTTAGAAAATATAAGGACCCATTCTCGTAAATCTTTGAATCACCTTTAATTAAACTAGATCAGAGGTGATGCATATCTGTATACTCTTACGTTCATTTCTTTCTTTCTTTCTTTCTTTCTTCTTTCTTTTGTTTCTTTCTTTCTTTCCATCTTTCTTGCATTATTTTTTTTCTGTGCGTGACATGAATATGGGTCAATCTGTTTGAATAGGATGACATGCTAAAGAAAAACATGATATATATTTATTAACTTATACATGTTTAATCCTGTTTTTGTTTTTGTTTTTTTTTTTTTTGTTAACCTATAATGTATACATGCACCGATTTCGCTTCCATTGCGCAATTACATTGATTAGTCAGACAATCTGACTGTATGAATTAGTGACCGATCTTTGAAAAAGAGATCTGCGAGTTGCTATATATCTTATTATGCTTCATGACTCCTCTCCCTTCATTTTCTGGAACTATAAATGCTGTGTTGCCATGAGAGATTGCTAACACGATGGATGGAATGGGAACAGTGGACCGGTGTGGCGATTTGTTCACTTCCTACACACTACGAGTGTGCTTCGTGTACTCATGACCACACGTAGTTTTAATCGTACATCTGACTTCTCCTAGGACACACGTAGCCTACGTTCAAGTTTCACGAACGCGTAAAAATCTTAGTAGTAACTTGCGTCGCAACTAGGGCTACTCAGTCTTTCGACTGCTTCGCGAACGAACCCCTGATTTTGTAAATTGCTAGCTAGTTAAATGCTTGGCTGGGAATTTCCCTGTTCGATGCCATGCAAGAAATTCGAAATTTATAGAACATTTTGGGTGTTTGGATTAATAATCGCTTCCTGTAAATGCCCGGGGCTGGGGGATTTCCTTAGTCGGTCTCATATGAGCATAATCTGATATAGATTGGTGAAATCATTGAATAAATTGTCCTACACTATGGTATGCAATTTGCAAATTTCTGGCCATCTCTCTCTCTTCTTCTGTCTGACGTAATAAAGTTTTAGGAAGTTTCATCTGGAAAAAAACAAATTTCCGGTCCGCAGTTGAACCTATTCTACCACCCTCTGTTAGTTGCCCTTGTTATGCTAATAGGCTCTTTGGCCTTTTGCTTTATCCAATCAGGGGTTGCATTTTGGTATCCTTTGGCTTTCCATTTTGAACTTTGAATTGGTGCTTAGCTGTTTCAAGGCACAATTCCATTCATCGTGTGTGTAGGACATGAGTTGAGATTGGAAGAAAAAATTTTTCTCCACCCTCCTCGCCCACTTTTGTAGTCTTCAAATGTGTGGATCGCCATACTTTACAAGGTTTGTGCAGAAATTTTTTATTTAGGGAAATTCTAATTTTGGTTGGGTATGTCGAAGAGTCTATAAAACATGCATTTATTACGACATTTAGAAATCAAATGTTTAAATTTATTTAATTATTTCCACAGGCCACAGAATGTAAGCAAGGCCTTGGGTGATTTACTCAAGGCTTAGCAGATTAAACAATTTTGGTGGAATTTTACAGGATCTGTTGTCGCTTGTGAGGTTACTGTGCTTACGGGAATTGTGTACTAATTTGCCAAGTATTTATTTTGTCTCTGATTCTGTTTTTCATCTTGGGATGAAAGTCAACGGATTGGGATCCGTGTACACTAGGAACTGGGTGCCACTGTTGTAATCAAGTCCAACTTCAAATTTGCAAGGAAAATAGCAATGCAAGACATTCTTTCTCAATTGTTGAGTGTTTTTCTGATGTGGTCAACTTCTTAGAGTATAACATACAGGATGATATAAATCATTTTCATGCCGCTTGCATGAGGAACTCCACAACAGCCTACTCACTGGCATCAACTGCCAACTGAATTGTGTCTGAAAGTCTGCGCAATCAAACTGGCGCATTCATTCAAAATAGACTTGATTTTTCAAATGCTTTTTAATTTTTTATTCATAAAATTAACAAACACCTTTTCATATAGACGTTGGTCAGTGGACACGCCAATTTCTGAGAAAATTTGCAGCGACAGGTATTCGTAAACCGAACATACATAGAATCTCATGAGATCTCTGTGATTGTGGTGTGGGGACTTTCTCAATTGCTTCAACTTTTGCAGAGTGATTGGCCTTAATTGCCCTTGTCCTACAACATACCATAGGTATTGAATTGCATGGACAAAATTCACTTTAACCAGGATTCACACAAACGTGATTGAGATTAATTTCTCAATACAAGTGATGGAGGGTACCATGTGTTTCTTCCATGTTTCACTGATTACACAAGAAGATAGCCACATAGGACTTCACAATATTCTAGGGCTGCAACTACTCTGCTTCACTAATCTCTGAAATGTTTTTGCGGCAGAATTTTTGAGACCAAATGCCATTCTTTGGTATTGGGATAGGCCATCGGGCGTACAAAAGGCTGAAATTTCTTGGCATCGGTCAGTGAGGGGAACTGCCAATACCCCTTCAACAAATTCAAATTGCTAACCAAATTTGGCATACAAACTCTATCTATGCAATCACCATCCGTGGGGTTGGATATGAGTCGGTTTTGAACAGAGGTTTGGCTTTTCGAAAATATCTGTGACAATCGAAATGAACCATCAGGTTTGGGAACCAGCATACATGGGGAACTACATTCAAGTATTGCTTTGTTCTACAGTCCATTGTCTAACATGTATTTCACCTCATTTCTGATATGTTGAAACTTGATGGATTCACCCTATAGGAGGCTTTACAGGCCTCGGAGTCAACTACATCAATGTCATGGGTTGTGACATGTGTCTCACTGGGTAATCAGGAAATAGGTTTTCCCACTAATGAAGTAAACTCTTTCATTACTTTCTGGGAGGGACCCTAGGTTCTTTTTAAATGGAAAAGTATGTCAGAATTGTGCAATTTGACACCATAATCATTTTCTTTTTTACAGTGCTGTCTGGTTCAGGTACAGACTCTGTGTGTCATCATTGGGTACACGCATCACTAACTCTGGATGAAACTACACACGCAGGCTTAACATTCGCATCTCTTTCATTATACCGTTGAGCAGATTATGTGACATAAATTGTCTACTTTACGTCTACCGGGTGTTTTGATCACATAGTTAAGGTCTCCCACTTTGTTTATCAAATCTCATATGGCTCAGAAGACGTGGCTTGCAAGAGGCCCTGTATGGAAAAATGCCAACACTTTGTCACTGGTTTAAATACTCTTTTCCGGTCATCCTTTTGCCATACCATGTTTTTGGACAGTAAATTTTCTGTAATACCCGACCATACCTAAGAATCTAATGAGATCTCTTTTACTCTGTTGTGTGGGTAATTTTCTCAATTTCTCAACTTTTGCAGTGATTGGCCTAATTTGCCTTGTCCTACAACGCTAAGTAGGTGACATTTGCATGGCAAAATTCACGTTTCACCAGATTCACAGTCAAACCTCTTGAGATAATTCTCAAACATTGAGGAGCTGTCCCATGTGTTCTTCCCATGTTTCCCTGTACACAAGGAGATATCCACATAGGTTCACAAATTTTTCTAGTCTGCACCTCTGTTTCACTAATCTCTGAAATGTGCCGGCAGAATTTTTGAGACCAAACGCCATTCGTTTGTATTGGTAGATGCCATCGGTCGTAAAAAGGCTGAAATTCTTTGCCTGTCAAGTTAGGGAACTTGCCAATTACCCCTTCAACAAATCAAATTTGCTCAACACATTTGGCTTACCAACTCTATCTCAATGCAATCATCAATCCGTGGAATGGATATGAGTCGGTTTTGGAACAGAGTTGACTTTCGAAAATCTGTGACAAATCGAAATGAACTATCGGGTTTGGGAACCAGCCTACTGGGGAACTCCATTCACTATTGCTTGTTCTACGATTCCATTGTCTAAACATGTATTTCACCTCATTCTGATATGTTGCAACTTGATTGACTCAACCCTATAAGGATGTTGCTTTCCAGGCTCGGAGTCCCCTACGTCAATGTCATGGGTTATGACATGTGCCTCACTGGGTACATCAGGCAATATGTTTCCCACTCATAATTACTCTTCAATTCACTTTCTGGGAGGTGACCTATTTTCTTTTCTATTGGCAAAGTAATGTCGAATTTTTGCAATTTGAACACCATAATCATTTTTCTGTTTTTAGTGCTGTCTTGTTCAGGTATAAACAGACTCTGTGATGCCATCATTTGTACACTCATCACTAACTCTGGATGAAACCACACACGCGGCTTAACATCTCTCTCTTTCATTATACTCTTTGAGCATATTTTGTGACATAATTTGTCTACTTTTACTTCTACCTGGTGTTTGGATCACATAGTCAAGGTCTCCCACTTTGTTCTCAATCTCATATGGTCCAGAATCCTGGCTTGCAAAGATCCTGTATGGAAAAGTTCAACACTTTGTCACCTGGTTTGAATACTCTGTTCCTGGCATCTTTGCCATACCATGTTTTCAATTTGCCTGCTCTGTTTTTGAGATTTTGTTTGGCATTTCTGTGGCTCTTTGGAGCATGTGCCTGAATTGAGACACATAAGTCTACAAATTCACATCAGGATTTTCACACAACACTTTTCTTTCAGTTAGTTAATGTCCCCGTACTTTGTGACCAAACACCAAACTCAAATGGACTAAATCCTAAGACTCTTGTAACATCCTCCCTGGTAGCAGATAACAGGAGATGAACACCCTCATCCCAATCCCTCCTCAACTTCAAAACAATAAGTTTTGGATCATTGTTTTCAATGTTTGGTGTGCCTTTCTAGGGCCGCCTGGGATTCTGGGTGGTATGCTGAAGAACTGTACTGGGACATTCCCAACTGGTGCATGACTTGTTGGAACAAACCTGACATGAATTTGATCCTGATCAAGACGAATTGATTTGGAAGGCCTACTAGGTGGAAAATTTGGTTAGAGCTTTCACAATTTCTGTGCCCTAATATTTCGCAAGGGTATACCTCTGGAATCTGGTGAAAGCCCACATGATGGTCAGTAAATACTGTTTCCTGCCTTGGTCTTTGGAAGTGGTCCCTACGCATCTTTATACCCTACTAAATGGCGGGGGCTCATCAATGCTGGTATTGGTTGGAAGGGAGCAGTAGGACTTTTCTGATTGGGCTTGCCCACCATTTGACCTGTGTGACAAGTCTGACACTATCTCAGAAACATCTTTTCTGAGTGTAGTCCACCAAGGACTCCTAATTCTGTCATGTGTTTTTCTCACACCTAAGTGTCATGCCATGGGACTGTCATGGGCTATGCCTATCCCTTCCCTATGTAATACCTTTGGCACTACCATTTGATGCATGACCTTCCATTCTTCATCTACAAGTGCATCGGGTGGCCGCCATTTTCTCATGAGACACCATTTTGTTGTTAGAAAATACAGTAATTTGCTCGGCTTCCTGTGCGACAATGCCCTCTCACCTAATTTCCTAAGTGCTGGGTCGTTGGGCTGCTCATTACCACTTGGTCATGGCTTAAAGGTCTCTTACAGTCCCTACCTCCATCATCTCAGCGGCTGGATTTCATTGTTTACCAGCTTGCCACTTTGTTTGTGTTCAGGGGCTGGATTTTCACTACAGTGGATTTTGTCTCCCCCTGAGAGGTAAGATGACCTCCAAATTCCCTAACTTTGAGAAAAATATCCTCTAAATTGGGACCAAGTCATCCTCAATGCTTTTCCTATATGTATGAGTATTTTGACTCATCACTGCTCAATGTTTTCCTGTGAGGCTTTTCTAGTCCTGCACTAGTTACTGCACGTGCTGAAGAAATGTCTATGTCCAATCAAATTTTATCCACTTTACGGGCACCTGGGAAACTGGATCTGGTAGTACCTTCCCCCTGCCCAATCATTCCTAACAACCTGGATACCCCTTTTACTGGAGTTCTTGTCTAACACCAATTGTGACAGATTTCCAGATTTCAAGTCATTTTGTGAGCGGGACACTACTACAATCCATCCCTATCCCCGGACTCACTGCCCTAGTGCCTGTGGAAACTTTTTAATAGCAAATGGAAGGTGGCACTTCCATATCATGGCCTGCGCGCAGCCCGTGTCCCGCATGATTCCTAATGGGTTTTTAGATCTAAACTACACCTGAAGTGAACACAAATCCTCCAAAACAAAAGGCTTAAAGTCATCCTTACTTTTTCTGTGTCCATTCCCTTTTGTGGGGATTCTGTTTTTGAACAGAAGAATGAACTTTTGACCTCAAGTAACTGCACAACCTATTGGTTTGGACGCACTTTTGGCTCTCTCGTTTTGGGTGATAGCCATGTCTCCCACCACCGTGACCTTGTATGTCCTGGCTGCTTACAGTGATTGCATGTACTTTATTGTCCCATACCCTGGTTTTTGATTAGCACCATACTTTCTTTCACTCCCTTTTCATGGGAACCTGACTGGATTTCCCCTCCTGAGTGCTACCCTTAGACGCTTTGTTAGAACCCGACGTTTTGTTTTACTTGTTTGTACCTATAAATTCTGGCTAGGCCTACTAGTATTACTTAATTTGTGAGTCAAAGCATAGTCTTCGGCCTTTACAGCTGCTTCACGCAACTGTCAATTTTTTTCATCCGATGTGTGTTGATATCTGGGTGTAGACACTGTTTTGAACTCTTCACTAACATCAACTCCCTAAGTTGACCAAAATTTTCCCCTACTTCTTCGAGAGAAGCCAGCGATCAAACATATGTTCCTTTACACGGGCAAATTCAACATGGGTCTGTCATCCTTTTTCTGACAGACCTGAATTTTTGTTCATATCCTCGGCACAATTCCTATTCTTTGAGGCACTGCCTGCTAAACCTCGTCATAATCACTAACATCTGTCTAATGACATGGCCGAAATATATTTCTCGGGCTTTTACCAATGAACACTGACGTAGGCAACAAGGTCCAGATTCCTTGGGCCAATTTCAAACTATTGGCAATTTTCTAAATTGTAAGAAGTTTTTGTCTACTTCTTGTTCGTTCCTGAAATTTTGGAACCAGGCGTATATTTTTCGCCGCTCAAACCAGAGGGCTTGGAGAGTCCTGACGAGCTAGCCTGTTGTTTCAATTTTTCTAACTCTAGTTGAGCTTTAAGCTCTGTTTTGTTTATCTGCATGTCCATTTCTTTGTTTCATTTCATTTTGCAACTTTTATTTTTTTTATTTTTTTTATTTTTTTTATTTTTTGCTTTTTTTAAGTTTTTTATTTTTTTCTTTTTTTAATTTGCCTTTTCTTTTTCTAATTCAATCTCCTTTTCTCTAATTTCCTTTGCATTTCAAGTTCTTTTAATTTTACGGCATCACTTGTGCCCTTTCCGAACCTCTTCTATCCATCCATATTTAACTATCCCAAACATCTTCCTGGACAAACCTTTCAATCAATTATTTTGATCACTTCTTTTCATCGCAGTTTTCCTCAATTTCCAAATCTTTGCTATTGTCATTAACTCAGGTTTCTCATCTCATCAAACTTCTCCCCAGTTATTTGCCCTATGAACACTTCTGGATCAACTCTCCATTGGTCGGTACTCTACACATCTATATTGACTTGGCAACAAAATAACAAACGTAGTACATGTAATAAACACACATTTTGGTATGACCTAAAATTTGTGGCACAATGTTTTACAATATAATCACAAGTTCTAATGTGTCCTCTTCTTCTTTCTGAACAAAGGGCTCAAATTTATCCTCATTTCAATTCCCAAGGACGAGCCCCCCAATTCTGTTATGACGTCTCGTAGACGTCACAGGTCAGAAATACCTTTCAAACACAAATAAATGAGCCTTGTGCACAAGTGTCTGAATTTTTATTAATATCAAAACAGATTTTAATGATTTGTAATTGTTCACAATTTTGTAATGTCCAAGTACAATTATCTATACAATTTCAAACTTACAGCAAAGCAAGTCTAATCTACTCAGATTTCATTTTCATCCAAACTAAAAGTGCGTTGCAGTTCATCGATAATAGGTCCTCACACTCGCGACGACTCCAATGACACCATGCAAAGTCACGCTTAAAAATCCTCGGGTAATATTCCATTGGAATGCTTCTCAGTCCTGAGTTAAAGGAGAACCCCCTTACACGAATAATATTAAACACTATACACTATAAAAACTTATTTGATCACGTATCGAGTGGTTTCATAGAAAAACGGAATTATATAACCCTAACAATGAATTAAACCATCTAGTCTGACCATGTGCTATTTACAAATCGCGCTAGTGTAATAATGTGTTATGCGATACGACGGGCACGTTTAGGTCATACATGACAAAGGAAATACACAATTATTTGAACGCAACCATCCGTGAAGATGTATGACGCTACTGGGGCCCGTCCGATCCCATAACACAAATACATATCCCTTACGTAGCGCGAATTTCAAATTGCGCGTGGTCAGACAAAATTTTTTAATTCGTTTTATGGTCAGTATATTTCCCTTTCCCAATGAAACCACTCCATATTTGTCAATAATATTTGGCTTTTATAGCTATCTTGTGTAGTTAATTCTTGGATACAGTCTCCTTTAACTTTGGTCGCGCAGTACAAGGACGACGGGGCTTCCTCTACGACGCTAATGTCCACAATAATAAAAATCCAGGTAATATACCACCACCATCAGTCTGTCGCTATGTCCGCATATAGAACCACAAATTGGAATCCCTTTTAGATTCCGAACAACTGAAGCTTTTTCTGGCTTAAAAGACTACAGCAGACAATTTTAGCTATCAGCCCGGTCGCATCCAAAATATTAATCCTGGCACTAAGTAGGAAACTCAAGATCTACCATGTGTAGAGTAAACTAACAACACACTGGCCAAAAGTATGCAACATGCAGAACGAAATTGCAAAATCACCCAATTGATTTCAATTATACCATGGCTTCTTGACCACACTACGTATTAAATTCCAACGTTGTGGTTTTCATACAAACTATTCCCCAGAATCCAAGATGGTGACAAAACTTTGCATTTAGATTGTTGTTCCATAAGTCCCATATGCCTGTCATCATCATATTTTCGTCGTTTTGCAGCACCCATTAGTGGATTAATATTCGCATATAATCACCTTAAATGGGAAGTACCCCTGACTAGGATTAGGTATGTTTCCACCCGAACAATCTCACGTTAGCGTGTCCCTGCTCATTCAAAATGGCTGCCATTTGTTTTTATGTAACACCCCATTATATTTCATTACAGAATAGAAATTTAATCCACGACTACACGAAACCAAGTTTTTTAACTGCCTGAAGGGGCTTAACATCTAGGCGTCCAGATGGCCGCCGCAAAGGAAGCATATTTTTTGGCTAATTAAACTTAAAATGGGCAACTTTTTGAAATAAGAACCTGTGGTGATATTTTGGGAGCTCCACATTATTTATGGCATTGACATTTTACGTACGGCTTGTTTTTAAAGATGGCGTTGATTATATTCGCTCTTGGTTACGTAATCAGAAGAAACACCCTACCCACTGTCGGGTAAGTAGTGGAAACAGTATTATTACACAACACGTTCTAAGTGACCCTAAATCATTTCCAGATGTAAAAAAAATATTAAAGGTGGGGTATTTGACTTGTCCTAGAGAGTGCCGTTATATAGCTGTTTACTATTTGGGCCAGAACGTCAGTTTAAACTTACGTAATATAGTTCAAGGAAGACAACAGCTCATCTCAACCTGATACAACGAATCATAATAAAAATGGGTGTGGCTGTATTTAAGGGCTCCCATTGACTCATAGGGTTTTCCCAGTATAATAAAATTCTGCTCATGCTAAGTGACCAAATTTATGAATAATGTTTGAACGGAAATTAAATATGGGGTGATTGACCTAAGTTTTCGTTCGAGTACCTCAAGTGCTATCTTTGTTCTGACTTGTAACACAGGCTCCTTCTCCCTCTCTTTCCACTGCCTAGAATCAGCTTACAATTACGAATACCTAAATTGCGGAAAAATTAATCAATAGTTTTCGTTATGGTCTTATTATGTCGAAAGATGTGGGGTGGGGCAGGGTGTTTTTCTCTTGCTTTAGGTCCCCCGGAGAGGTATAAACCCGCCGCCATCATGAGTTTGATCATATCCGCATACACAAATGTCATTAATCTCTTTTGGTGCTCTCAAAATATTACTCTCGCATTCTTACCACCATCTATTGGCATTTTAGTGCATTTAACAACTTGCCTCCTACCGGCGGCCATCATGGACACTTACATGTTTAAAACCCACTCAGCGAAGGTGAAAGTTTATTTCGTTTAGTCCTGATAAAATCCTATCTATAATGAACATACAATAGCAGTTTTTTCCATAATCCATGGTGGCCAGTTTGCAATATCAGTACGCTCGCTAATGTTCAACTTTTCGGGAGGAAACGTACCTAATCCTAGTCATGGTACACCCCCTTCAAGGTGATATTGGAAAATATCACCATGTTGGTGCAACGACTCGAATTTTAAGGTCGCGTCACAGAACTGGCTTTGGCCTTCCATAAATATGGCAGATTAAAGACAGCGAACGATATCTTGCCGATTCCACTCCAGAATGAATTAAAACAGACACAGACAAACATGGCTTTAAAAGCAGCCGGCGTAATGAATTGTACGGGTTCATTATAGGGTTTACTTTAAATGTTTTTGGGGGAGTAGAAATCATAGTGGTTATGGGACCGTAAATGAGATAAAGTTAATGGAAGACGGTGGTCTTCGAATAATTCGAGAAATTTGGAGACACACGAAGTGCATTCTAATGATAGCTCACGTGGTTTACGCAAATCATGTACTAATTACGCGTTTCACATTTCATGACAACAGCACAATGTCAACGTTGCGACTAAAAAGTTATTTTCAATTAACATGTTACCTCTTTCCTTGGCCATTAAATTCCCGAGTCCAACGGTGAAGAACATTCGTCCCATCTTTTCATTGACATTATCTCATTTTCGGTCCAATACAACTACACCGATTTCCGCCTAAAACATTTGGAGTAGACCAGGACAACCGTAAATGTCAATTCGCGACTATTTTGCGCCTTTTGATGTTGCTGTGCTGTATTTCTTCTGGAGCACAATCGGCAATTTATCAGTAGGCAGTTCCTTTAACCCGCCATATTTAGAATCATGACAATCAAAAATTAATATTTTTCGCACTACCTAATTCTTGGAAGCAGCATCTGTTTTTGAAAAGCAAAACTTTTGACAAGGATATAACGTAATGTGTAGTCAGAAAATCCTGGTACAATTTTTAAATCATTTTTGAATATAATTGCTTTTTTCCGCATGTTGCAATACTGTATGGCCAGTGTGTGTAGCTATAATTATACGGTATAGCTCAAGAGCTCTAGTTCAGCTCCTGATTTCAAATGCTAGCCCAGTCCTCAGTCACCAGTACTATTTAACTTCTCAGACCTAGATTTCCCTTTCTAACAATATCATTACCCTCATCATCATCATGCAGAAACATAACCTGATCACATCACTTTCCATTATAACTTTGTTGGGAAATTCCCGGAATTTCTTACAATGGTTTGTCTCAAACATAAACAAGTTGATTCAGTTCTAATTTAGCATTCTGGGAATTCCCCACTTCCCTTATTGTGCATCTCTCTAACAGGTGCCTTTTTGGCATAAACAATCTAGGGAATCCCCTTTTCTCTCTAATTATAGTAAACAAAGTGCTTTAGATCCGTGAGAAATCCTTTTCTCAATAAATGAGAAAATAATTTTTAAAAGTTTATCAGAAAAAATGGAGGCCATATACACAGCATGCACACAAATATTATTAATATCTGATTTTGTAAAAATTGCTAGCTATGTAAATGTTTGGGGCTGGGAGAATTTCCCTGTCCAAGATGCATGCAGAAACAATTAATAGAACATTTGGTGTTTGGATAATAATGCTTTGTAAATGCCGGCGGCTGTGGATTTCTTAGTCCGGCGGTCCATATGAGCAATATAAACTATGATATGATGGTGAATCAATTGAATAATTGTCCTACAACATGATGGGATGCTATTTGCAAATTTTCTGGCCTCCTCTCTCTCTCTTTGTCTGCAGAAACACAATATTAACATGCAGTCCCACTTGTTTATGTGCAAAGTGTCATATAGGTGGAATTAACATAACAACGCTGAGTCCCTTCTTTAGCCACAAAGGTGAAAAAGCCGCTAACCCATTAATGAGAATGCTTATGCGGGAAACCCCGAAAGCAACCAACAATATTTTTTTCTCACGTCCCAAAACCGGTTTTTTATCTTAGTTATATTCATGGTATAATGACTTGACCGATTGCACATAAAGTGAAGTGGTCAATACCTTGGTCCTCTGTTGTCTAGCATGTGACGGTAATATTATCGCATTGTATTTCTGATGCATACCATAAACATATACTGACTCATAAACTTCATGGCTGCTAGATTAGCTTTTAACCGTTAAAAAGTCAATCACATATTCCCCGGCTGGTTGATTTTTGGGAGCAAACCTAGAGTGGCAGTGTTTGGTTATCATCACAGCCTGACAGTTAACCCACAACGACAACTGTCCCTTTGACGCTTGTTCATTCTGCATTTGACAATTTTTTTCTGGAGCTCGAGTCTCATATTCTCGCCAAGTTAAATACTGAATCTTTGGAGAAACGACGGCACCACTTTTGAGTTTGTTCACCAAATGTGTTATACATATCACAAACTATTAGTTTAGTGTACTCAACCCGCCGAATTCTGCCTCCTGACACAATATGATGGCGTTAGAATTTGCCTTTGTTCGTTCTTTAATATGCACGGAACAAGTTCAGAATGAAAAAATCACACCCAACAAAATTATTTACTTTAACTATATGTCCACATTAGAGTTAAATAATTCTGATGGCGCAACGTCTTACCCGATCCTCAAGACACTAAATCCGTGTATTTCGAAATAATAGTTCCAAAACTCCTTAACGCCATTCGGAAATAATCATAACAGAGGAAATAACTTGGTCCTATCATCGACACGCCATACTCCCCGCAAACAAGAACCGGTAATACGTCCAATGGTCTATTGGCTAATTCCATTCTTACATCATTCGAAACATTGAATGGCGAATATACTTAATCTAGCATACGAAGGAATATAGAACACATTGAAGCCTTGCCAATAGTCCTTCAGATCAAGTATCCATAAAGACATATCATCATCAAGGATAAAATTCCTATCTTTAATGAAAATACAATGTAGCAGTTTTCCAATAAAATCCATGGTGGCCATTTTGCAATAGGCAGTACGCGTAATGTGCAACTTTTCGGACGGACAACATACCTAATTCATAGTCCGGGGGACACCCCTTCCAGGTGATACATGGAAAATTAATCACCAGGTGGGTGCAACGAACTCGAATTTAAGGTCCGTACAGAAACTGGATTATGGACTACCATAAATATGGGCAAGATTAAAGGACAACAGCGAACCGATATCTTGCTGATCACTCCAGAAGGAATACAGAAGAACGCAAAAGAATTGCTTTAAAACAGCCGCTTAATGCATTGTACGGGTTCAATAGGGTTACTTTTTAAATGGTTTGGTAGAAAATCATTAGTGGTTATGTGTAGACCGGAAATAGAAAGTCATGGAAGAAGTGGTCTTCGAAAACTTCGAGAAATTTGGAGACACACGGAAGTGGCAATTCTAATGATAGCTCACGTGGTTTAGGTAAATCATGTGTAATTACGCTGTTCACATGATGACAAAACAGCCAATGTCAAAGGTGCGACTAAAAAGTTATTTCAATTTAACATGTGACCTCTTTCTGCCATTAAATTTCCCGAGTCCAACGGGTGTGATGAAACAGGGTCAATCTTGTTTGACCCATTATCTCATTTAGGTCCATACAACTACACCGATTTCCGCCTAAAACATTTGGAGTAGACCATGTGACCAAAACCCCGCGGTAAATGTCAATTAGGCGAGCTATTTTGAGCCCATTTTGATGTTCTGTGCCTGTTTTCTCGGGAGCACAATCGGCAAGTTATCATAGGCAGTTCCTTTAACCCGCAATAGGAATCATGACATCAAATAAATATTTTTCCGAACATTAATGCTTGGGGAAGCAGGCATCTGTTTGAAAAGCACAACTTTGACAAGGATTACGTAATGTGTAGTCAGGAACTCCTGGTACATTTTAAATCAATTTTGAATATATATAAATTGCTTTTCCGCATGTTTGAAATACTTATGGCCAGTGTTGTGTAGCTTAATTATAAATGGATAGATCAGAGCTCTCGTCTAGCTCCCTGATTTCAAATGCTGGCCCAGTCTTCAGTCACAAGTACTATTAACTTCAGAACCTAGATTCCTTTCTAACAATAATCATTACATATCATCTATCATTGCATACACATAACTGAATTACATTACTTTCCATATATAACTTTGTGGGGAATTGCCATGCTGATCTTACAATGGTTTGATCTCAAAAACATAAACAAGTTGATTCAGTTTCTAAGTTAACATCTTGGGGAATTCCCCCCATTCCCTTATTGGGCAATCGATCAAAAGGGCATTTGCACTATAAACAACTCTAGGGATCTCCTTTTCGCTCTTTTATAGTAAAAAAAAGTGCTTTTTCCTGGGAGAAATCTTTTCTCAAATAAGTTCAAGTTCAAAACTTTAATAAAACATTTTAAAAGTTTTAATCAGAAAAATGGAGGCCATATTAAACAAGATGCACCAAATAATTTAATTTATCTGATTTGTAAAATGCTAGCTATGTAAATGTTTGGGCTGGGGAATTCCCGTCAGATGCACATGCAAGAAAATAAGGAGAACATTTGGTATGTTTGAGTAATAATAGCTTCTGTAAATGCCGGCGGCTGGGGGGATCCTGAAGGCGGTCGCATCTGGCAAATAAATTATGATATAGATGGGTGAATCAATTGAATAAATGTCTACACATGAGGGGATGGCAATTTGCAAAATTCTTGGCCTCCTCTCTCTCTGTTGTTGTCTGGACAGTAAACACAGTAGTAGTGTAACATGCAGTCCCACTGGTGGATGTTGTGGCAAATGTCTTATAGGTGGACAATTAAACCATAAACAGCGCTGAGTCACTTCTTTAGCCACCAAAGGTGAAAAAAAGCAGCTAACCCATTTTAATTTAAAAGAGAATCATAGGGGGGACCGAAGCATATTTATAAGCAACGGTATGAGTAACGTCATGGTATATGACTAGACCGATGCACATTAAAGTTGAAGTGGTCAATACCTTTGGTCTCAGTTGTCTAGCATGGACGGTATTATCGCATTGTATTTCTTGATTGATACAATAAAACCATTACGACTCAATAAACTTCAATGGCTGCTAGATGTAGCTAACCCGTGAAAAAAGTCAATCACATTATTCCACAAGGCTGGTGATTTGCGAGCAACCTACAGTGCAGTGGTTTGGTGATCATCAACAGAATGACAGTTCACCCACAACGACAACTGTCCCTTTGACGCTTGTCATTCTGCATTGACAAGTTATTTTCTGGAGCTCGAGTCTCACAGTTTTCGCCAAGTGAAATACCGAATCTCTGGAGAAAAGCGGCCACACTTTTGAGGTTTGTTCAACAAATGTAGTTATACAATCAACAAAAACTATTAGTTTAGTGTACTCAATCCGCCGAATTCTGCCTCATGACACAATAGGAACTGGCGTTAGAAAATTTTGCCTTTTTGTTCGTTCTTTAAATGCACGGAACAAGGTTCAGATGAAAATCACACCAACAAAATATTTACTTAACTATATTGTCCACATTAGTTAAAAAATAATCTGAAACGCCGCACCGTCTTACCCGATCCTCAAAGACACTAAAATCCGTGAATTTCTGAAATATAGTTCCAATCCTTAACGACGATTCGGAAAAATCAGACAAGGAAATAGCTTGGTACCTATCATCGTCACGCCATACTCCCCCAAACAAGAAAGAAACGGTAATTTTTAATACGTCCAAATGGATCTTCTGTAGAATTTGGCTAATTCATTCGTACATCATTCGAAACATTGAATGGCGAATATACTGAAATATAGCATACAGAAGTGAAGATAGGAACACAGTTGAAGCCTTGCCAATAGTCCTACAGATCAAGTATCCATAAAGACATTAATCATTCAGCCAAGGGGACAATTTCCTTAGCACAACAATTGATGTCGAGTAAACAAAACCATTAACTTCTCCTACGCAGTTCTGATGCTATGTGACGACGGATGGCGGGGGGGATAAACGCCAAAGCCCGGGAGAGGAAAAGAGGAGAGAAAAGGAAAGCCATTGGTCAACGGAGCCGTAAGCCAACGAGACGTGGTTGGACGGTGGCTGGGCTCTATGTAAAGAAAAAATAGCAAAACAATGACCGAGACAATGGGCCAATTTAACCCAATTTTCTGCAGTCGGACAAATCCGTTTTCCTCCGGAATAATCTTCATAAAACGTTTTCCATCGCTTTTGATACCAAGAGTACAATCATGACAGGTGTCGACATTGCGATTATTAATTTAAAATAACCTTACATTGAGTCCTATAGTATATTTCTTCTGTTTGTCGGCCCCACTATTTTTGAGGGAAAGTGGCCTGAAGTCGCATCTGCATAAATAGTGGGCAGTACAATCAAAAAGACAATAATGCTGAAAGGGAGGAAATAGGACTAAACGTATATTGCAGCAGAATAATGGACAGTAAACTAACAAAACTGAATCAAAGAGACACTTTTGAATAATGGGCACGAGAGAGTGTATATTAAATGAGTGTTTAGAGGTGTCTTTTAACTGGATATGCTTCATCTAAAGAGAAGTCATTGATTATGTTTCTTTGCAGCAGATCCTTTACAATGCCGGTACGGGTATGTGCAGTGGTCAAAACCTCCAGTTCGTGTCTCATTTGCAGTTCTTTAGCACCCTGTCAAAAGTACTTCAGTTCTTAAGGTCCCTACTTAAGACCACAAACTAACAAATTGTGCTCCAGGGCTAAAATGTTTGGAAAAAATTTGCCACTTCTCAGCTCCATAACCTCACATTGGCCCACAATTCAGTTCCCAAGTCCAAAGCCCTACTTTGCCAAAAAATTCAGTTTCTCAAGCCCCCGAGTTCGGCCGCTTTCGCACACCTCTTTTGAATCGCACCCACATAGTTTATTTGACTCTCTAAAGAGGAGTTTGTCAAATGAAGTTTTATTCAATTGCCGATACCATTTGGATTCTTTGATCCCCTTAGGTATCTATAATAATGGGAGAGGAAAATCACAGTTTCAGTGAGGCCGCCGGGTCCTGTTAAGCCAGGGAGGTCGGACACGATCTGCTCGGATTGGGCATCTGGGATTTTTTCAAACGGTAATTTATGAAAAATTACGTGTTATTTTCTACGGTAGCTTCGGTCCCAGTGAAATTACAAAACACCTCTTAAATCTTCGTCAAAAGATCTTAGATATATCATGTTTTAATTTAGGAAAAAAAATTATTGCATCAAATCCGGCAGGTTAGATGGATTAAACTCGCTGGTAAAAACAGTTGTAAGTTCCAATCGGGCTTTTAGATTAAATAGTCGTGACAAGCTTAGAGCCTGTAGTCAAGTCGGTGGCGGATGGAGTAAAAGCGAAAGAATGACAGTGTGCGGACCGGGAAGGGAGGGGAAGAAAGAAGAGCACGAGGGGAGAGCAGGATGGGGGAGGCCGAGTAGGAAGGCAAGGGGAGGGTAAGGGGGCATGGAACCCCCACCACAAATACAGAAACAAAAAAAAAAAAAAAAAAAAAAAATAAAAACACAAAAAAAAAAAAAAAAAAATAAAAAAAAAAAAAAAAAAGAAAAAAAAAAAAAAGAACGTAAGACAAAAAAAAAAGAAAAAGAAAAAAAAAAAGAAAAAAAAAAACAACAAGAAAAAAAAAACAAAAAAAAAAGAAACAAAAAAAAAAAAGAAAAAGTGTTTTTTAAAAAAAAAAAGAAAAGAAAAATAAAGAAAAGAAACAAATAAAAAAAATAAAAAAAATCCCCCCACACCACACACAAAACCACCCAACCAACCACTCACACCACCCCCCAACACTTCCCAAAAAACAACAACACCAAAAAAAAAAAAACCCACCCACCACCACCCAACCCCCCACCCCAACAACCCAAACCCCCCCCAAACCCCCTCACCCCCCCCCCAAAACAACTACCCACACCCCACTCCCCCCCCCCGCCCCCTTCCTCCCCCTTTTTTTACCACCCCCCCCCCCCGTTTTAGATCGGTATTCAAAATGTCGGTGGACTTCATAAAGGCCTGGATTAAAAGTGGTCCAAATTGAAACATTTACCATTTTCAATGATCGCTGTAAAAAAAATACAAACTGAATCCAAGATAGAAAACTTAATTACTAAAAAATTGTTTACTGTTTCTTTGTTCCATATTAAGATGACGGATGACAATTTGTTGGATCCCTCCGGTTCTTCGTAGGTGTTACAATCGTTACTCACGTAATATTGTAGTACTTTAACTAGACTACGTATATTTTAAATAAACAGTTTGGGCTGGCAAAATTTAATATATTTGCAATTTGTTTGTTTTTTTAAATATGCCGTTTTTAATTTTAATTTGTTCGTTTTCCTTCCATATTTGCAAATTAGCTGATTGTGTTCAAAGGTGTGAAAAATAAATATCAATATGGAAGTAAAAAAAATTCGACGCAATTATCACAACCATGCAGCCCCAAGACTGAGCGGGGACACTTTCTAATATTAGTTTAAGTCAAAATCCTCAAATTTCCGTGACTAAGCTTGGCAAGTACAGGGTTGGACGATTTGATTATGACTTAAAAGTACATTTTAGAAGGTTTTGACCAATGTCCCTCGGGAAAATGTCGGCACTTTCCACAGGAGGGGGGTTGGTATAGGTTAGAGATTTATACAGGGGTAAATTTTAAATAATGCGTCCAAATAACGTTTATATAGCTCAAATTGTTCGGTTGGTAACAAGGAGAAAAAAGTCTATGGTGACATGTCTGTAAAATGCATCATATGGGGATATACAGCCAAATAGGCTAAGGTCAATAATGTTTATTCAGCAAAGGGTTCAAGTCTTATACTGGTTTGATTAAGTTTAAAGGTTATCTTTAAAATTTTATAAAAATTACATTGATTTAAAGTATGTTGGGATATTTGCCCTCTTTGGCATCTTCTCGTGGTTACAGGGAAAGGGGGCACTTTCTCACACACTCAATGGGGGAAAAATTCCAGGAATGCTACAAGATTAGTCACGGAATTGAGGATTTTGATCTTAACTAAATTGGAATAATCTCAGGCTATGTACGTGCTAAGATAAGAGTGCCCACGGCTGTTTCCTGTTTAGAAGCTAATAAAGTATTCCACAAGAGGGTTTGTGTTGGGTTTTCAAATGTTAGATACCTAATATGGTTGTCCCATTTGAAGAACGTACTCATACACAGACTCTCTGTCAAAAGACAGTGCGACACATACCTTAGGAATACAGTGTTGTCCTGTATGATGTAACCCTGCCAAATTGGTTGCCCGGTCTGGACAGAGATGTGGGTAACCCAGAACCTTCCACCGTTACCCTTGGTAAGTAATCCTGTCACAGTTGTGGCAGTGTAAAAGATCCAATTGAATCCATTGATTGGTATCAACTTGGAGTCATTTACCCAGTAATTCGTTCTCTGAAGTCTTGCATAGAATGGGTGACGGTCATTGGTTACAAACAAATGATGACGGCAGTAGTAATGCATTGTATCGGGGTAAGCACCGCGATATACCTAGGGATGTGGACATTCTGAAAGACGAACGAAAAAAATAGTGCGCCTCAAGACTTTTTCAAATTGATATTTTTGGCATGGTTGTAAAGCGTTTAATATTTTAGCCCTCATTAGGAAATGATTAAGCCCAAATCAGGACCTTATGGGTAAAAAAAGGATGCCACCCCGGGCTGGTTTTATTCGAAGACAGTCATAATGCCGATATTGTCGTTAATCACTGATATGGGTGTGTGTTTCGGGGTGGGGTGGTGGTGCTGTCGCCATAGTGTGTAATCTGTTCACTGAGTCCTTGAGTTTCAGCCCAGGGGCCCTCTTCTCAATGACAAGAGGGTGTCATCCGTGTCCAAGCATTCACAAAAAGCTCCCTACCCTAAGCAAGTAATTTATGCAATCATTACCCCATTAAAAAGCCAGAACCATATAATTCGTTCAACCTTATAGTACAAAGATTACTAACTTCATACTATTTTTTGCACACCACTGGGGAAAGTTAGTTTTTTTCCACCAGAAATTATTCGAGGAAAGGTATTCAACCAGAAAAATGTATTAACCAACCCTGCTCAAGACTGGGCACGACTTGTGGAGAAAAGTCGACGATATGGCCGCGAAGCGGCTATGGCGATACATAAGCGGCTGGGGGTTGTAGTTAGGGACCCAAGGATCTTGAAACTTAAATATTTTGTCCGGGCTGCTATAAAATGTTGGTGACTAGTAGGGGAACACGTAGGGGAACATCTTGGGTATCAGAAAACTGATGTTGGATTATTTTTAACGATTGCGAAAAAATAGATATCCAAGTTAATGTCCAAAATGGCCGCCGATTTGACTAACGAACCGATTTTAGCCGTAACTTTTGATTGCAATCTTCAACTGGAACACAATATGTATCATCTGAAAGAAAATTAAATTATCCACACGCTGATATCAAATTTGAGTTGAAGAATTATTTAAGGTACATATTTGAGGAAAATCACATTTTTTAGCATTTTTAACCAAAAAATGAAATATTCGTATCTAATGTTCCTTTGATATGGCCAGAACCTAATCGTCAATTAAGCCATTTTTTTTCTACAAATTTGACGGAATAAGACGTTTTAGTCATATTAAAATTACAATTATGTACATTATTCAGAAACGGAGTAACGAAAGTATCAATCAGTTACACAGAGAAGTCTGTTTACTGAGCACTTTCTGCTTTTTCCTCAGGTGTCAAAACTTAAACCAAAATTTTCTGACACACACATACATACGCACATGCATACGCAAGTCTTAAACGCGTAGTATACCGAGAAAATGCTTGTAAACTGACTGCCTTAGAATAGTTTTAAAAAAAAAATAGTCCATGCACTTCACGCGAATTTGTCAGACACACTGAAGATAAAACATTTCAGTTTGGCCAAGTTACTATTCTAAATATGAGTAGAGGAAAATACTGCAACGACGATAAAAAACAATAACGACAAATACTTTAGTAATTTATTTTTAAAACAAAAGACAGGATTAGTACCAGGAGATTTTGTAGTTAAAAGACATTCAACTTTTCAAGGTGAACCTGCTTTAACGATCTAATGCAAACTTGGGAAAGGGTTAATTTGACAGCGGGTTACATAATAGCCTTTGTTTTAAAAACTAGTGGACCGTATCAGACAAAATTTGACAGGATGTACGAAGCTAGTTCGTCATTCAAAATATGTTATGAAATTTGAATAATTCTCAGTAATTTTGAAATCATGCGAGGATTGCATTTATTTTGGGACACTGTATATTTGGATCGTGACAAGTGACTTTTAGCAGGAAACAGTTGAGCTTTAGGATAAATTGTCAGTATTTTCTGGTTTTCATAATAAAACCAAGATTTATAGGCTTGGCAGTTTGAGGAATTCAAATGTTCAAATTCAAATGGTTAGCAAGCTTACCTTTAGAGCAAAGGGTCCTCGGATCGAATCTCAGTGGGACCACTTCCTGGATTTAATTCGGGAACTCCATTTGGGATTTGATTTGTATAACAGATATTGATTAAAACCTGAATGCAACTTTCTCCATGGTTCATTTGAAATTGGCAAATGAACCATGAAAGCTTGCACTACCCATCCGGTGTGTTTCGTGTAGTGTGTTTGAATGTTGCAATATGGCGCTGTTTAAGCTGCTGCCTCCAAGTTGCATTGTTTCTGTCTAGTAATTATTAACTTGTAAAGTCTCTAGCAATTTGGCCTATAGGCCACGATTTGAGATTAAAATAAACCTTGATTATTATTTTATTTTTTTAGACAGATGAATTGGTCAAACGATTCCATATTTTTATTTGGATATCCATATCTTCCATGATATGAAACATACATATGGAATCACACCACTAAATAACTCCCCATAGACTTGTGTACAAAACGACCTCTCACCAAACGTCGATTTCTCGTCTATAAAGCGACTGGTTACTTCAAAACTGATTTTTTTTTTTTTTTGAAGATTAGCACCATACCTCTTCAACAAAATGAAAAAGTCATATGATGAAGGCTGATTTTTTTAGCTACAGAGCATCGAAAGATTTGTCATGTTTTCAAAACGTTCACGCCTAGTTGAGTGTTACTAGAAACTAAAATTGTACAGTTTCACCAAACCCTCAAAAATTATACAAAAATGGCACAGACAAAATCTTTACCACCCAAATGGTTTGTTACTAGTCCACACATTATGATTAATTTCAAATTTCATTTAAAGACACAACTAATCAACATTTTGTGACTCTTCATTTAGGCAAGGGCCATATTCCGGACGCCAACACTGTCTCGGCACTGACGTCGTCTGCTACACCTAGTTTATTCAGTGGTGTGATTCCATATGATTGATGTTAACTTCAATAAGCGACTTGCTGATATAAAGAAAACCCTGCAAATGCGGAAGATGAGAAATCTTACCCTGTTGGAAAGTATTTTGTATAATTTTCTTGTGAAATGGTGCTTCAGATAAGATTAAGAGAATGACTATGATCCTACCCTATTCAAAGGGTGGTTTAAGTATGCAGGATTGCAGAGCATTTTGTAATGTTCTTAACATTGCCTGGATTAAACGGTTTTATAATAAAACCAAGATTATAGGCTTGGCAGTTTGGGAAGGAATTCAAATGTTCAAATTCAAAATGGTTAGCAAGCTACATTTTAGGCAAAGGGTCCTCGGGTCGAATCTCAGTGGGACCACTTCCTGGATTTTTTAATTCGGGAACTCATTTGGGATTGATTTGTATAACAGATATGATTAAAAACCGAAATGCCACATTTCTCCATGGTCAGTCGAAATGGGTAAAATGAAAACATGGAAGCTTGCAATACCAATCCGGTTTGTGTTGCGTTTTTTAGTGTGTTTGAATGTTTGCAACATGGCGCGTTGAAGATGCTGCCTCCCAAGGCATTGTTTCTGTTAGTAATATACTTGAAAAGTCTCTAGCAATTTGGGCCTATAGGCCACGATTTGAGATTAAAATAGTAACTTGATTATTATGTTATGTTTTTAGACAGATGAATTGGTCAATCGATTCCCTATTTTATTGGTACCATATTCTTCCATGATATGAAAACCACCTATGGAATCACAACAATAAATAACTCCCCATGACTTGTGTAACAATAAAGACCTCTCCCACCAAACGTCGATTTCTCGGCGATAAAAGCGATCGTGGTATTCAAACTGATTTTTTTTTTTAGATTATCGCACCATACCTCTTCAACAAAATGAAAAAAGTCAGATGATGTAGGCTGATTTTTTGAGCAAGAGCATCGAAAGAGTTGTATGTTTTCAAAACGTTCACGCCTAGGTGAGTGTTACTAGAAATTCAAAATTTACAGTATCACCAAACCCTCAAAAATTATACTATAACAATGGCCACAAGACAAAAATCTTTACCACCCAATGGGTTTGTATAGTAAAAATTATGATAATTTTCAAAATTTCATTTTAAAGACACAACTCATCAACCTTTTGTGACTCTTCATTTAGGCAAGGCCATATTCCGGACGCCAACACTGGCTCGGCACTGACGTGGAGCGGCTACAACCTAGTTTATTAGTTGGCTGTGGGGATTCCATATGATGATTGTACTTCAATAAGCGACGGGCTGATATAAAGAAAAACTGCAAAATGCGGAAAGATGAGGGATGCGAAAATCCTACCTGTTGGAAAGTATTTTGTAAATTTTCTTGAAATGGTGCTTCAGATAAGCTTAGAGATAAGAGAATGACATATGATCATTACCCTTATTCATAAGGGTGGTTTAGTAGGCACAGGATTGCGAGCATTTTGTAATGTTCTTAACATTGCCTGGATTAAACGGTTTAATGATTAATCCAACGGTGCTAATTGGAAATTGCTGTGCATTAAATTCAATTCAGGCTTTTGGCGGTGATAGCTATTTTAAATGTAATTTTCAGAACACTGGTTCTTTTAATAACTATAAAACCTATTAAGAAACCCTTTTGAAACAGACGTGACCCCAATTCACATAGCAGTAACTGTTTATAACTGGTAGATGCTATTAAGCAGGTACCTGTTATAAGGGACCAATGTATACCACTGCATACAGTGTATAAACGCAGGCAGGTTACAGTGGAACGGGTTACTGTTCCTTAACGTCTTGTACACGGGATTTCCAAACCTGGACTTAGTAATGTTTCTCTTACTCTCAAATAATATGGGCTGAAATGCATTTATTTAAAAAGGCCATGGTTGGTTTAGGAACCTGTGATACGTACATTATAACTCGTGCTCTTATCCAATACACTAGCGAGGGAGGATGTGGGAGATGACTTATTTTAATCCTACAGGGTGAGTCAAAAAAAAAACTTGACCCGGATTGGTCCGCCATTTGGAGTTTTTAAATAACATAGATATAAACGGATTGATATCATCGGAAAGCCTTTTTTATTCTTTAATTTGCTGCGCAACGATTATAATTCTAATCGGTTAAGTATAGCCGAGCTACAGTCTTTTGAAATCAAGAGTCCGGTTTTCATCATATCCACGGATTCCCACTGAATGCACGGCGGCCCTGACAAGCCAAACGGATTTTTTTTTTTTGTTCCGTGGACCAGTGCAGAAACAACCGGCATGCCCGGATTCCCATAAGTGACTGTAACTCGGTCTATTACCTAACCGATGTTCGAATGATCTTTGCAAGCCAAATAAAGATAATGAACTAAGCTTTTCAGATGATATCAATAGTATGTAGATATTATGTTAACTTGAAAAATTTTAAAATGCGGACACAATCAGGGTCAAGTTTTTTTTGAACTCACCATGTACATAAGCTTTACGGAATAAGCGATAATACTATTGGTGATATGATAGCCACTGTAGCGTGAACATTGGTAGTTATAAACAGGTACCTGCTGAATAGCAATAGTATTTACCCAGTTTATAACAGGTTCCTGCTATAGTAGGTGGGACATGTCCTTCTATGTTGTTTTGTAGTCGCCATCGGGGGGCTAGGGGAAACCAAGTGGTAAATTCATAATAAATTAGTAAAAGCATATAACCGTTGTTCCCACAAATTAAAACTGCACATTGTCTTGAAAAACAAAAAATAAATTCACGTCAATTTTCATTTCCCCACATAATGAGTGACTAAGGGATCACATTAGACTTCGCAAAAATGGAGTGTTAGATATTCAATCACCGCACCGGCCCGGTTTGCGGTTTGTTGTAGAAAAACACTTCAGATTCCCTTTCATATGGGAGTGCAGGACCATGTTATATTGTCGCGCAGATGAATAGCTTTTCAGCTCTACCGCTCTCCAATTTAGTCTGAGTACGTTTTTCAGGACAAAATACTTATCTTCCTTCACGATAAATAAAGATGAGCTTCTAAGTGCGTGTTCTTTCAATGAACTTTGGCCATATTTTTCATAATTTATTTGAAAAGAAGAAACATAACAAACATTTCATGAGAGAATGTGCAGGGCAAACTTTGACCGAACAACTTTGTGCAGAACCAAAATCCGTAACATATGATTAACTTCATTTTTATACAATTTACCGCGGTTTCAGAGATAATGTAGGGTCAACGACCATATTATAATTGTACACTGGTTAGTTATCGTGAAAGAGGACGGGTATTGTTACTAACCCGAATCGTGGAGGTTGGGTAAACACCTGGCTACAAAGCAATGGCTCCGCATACCGGGGCCCATTGTAATATCTTTAGCTCCTGGTTTGCTGAAGTTATATACATATCCATTGGTCTCTGATATTGGGAAAAAGAAATTGAGTTGACGTTTTATTGATTTTTAAGAAAATGTGCCAGTTTTATGTGCGGGAACAGACAGTTATGTGATTGTAATAATTTATTATGAATTTACACTTGGTTTTCCCTTAGCCCCTCGATGGGGACTACAGAATTTGTTATACAGTTGGTTATTTGGTCCACGTCCCATAGTCTACTATGTGAATTGGGTGAAGATGTTCATTTTAAGAAATCGGATGGGACCAGTATTCTCATTGAGATTAGTTGGTGTAATTCTTTATTAAAATTGATAATAAGGTGCTCTTCTTGAAACACTGGTTTAGATCTGGTATTGTGTATATACTGGTTCCAGTATTACAAACTCATATCTGCCATTCCTAGAGAATGGAAAGATAGCATTAAATTACATGTTCATGCTGACACCCTGGATTGTTTCGGTATCGACCAATTGTTGGCCATATTGGGGAGTAAGAATAAAAATAATTGCTTAAAAACAAGTTTCTTGATATTACCGCCACTCCACCAAACAGAATTATTGAGAAATGGGAAAATTTAATTCAAAAGTACAATCAAAATTGGACAAATATCTTTATCTTCTTCCTCTTTACGTATCCACACGTAGCGCAACGCATTCACAAACTAGGAACTTTCATTTCAAATTTCTCCACAGAATTATTGCTGCAAATGATTTTTTGTTTAAAATTGGTGCTATAGAGTATAATGACTGTAACTTTTGTGGCAATGATATCGCGACTCTTGAGCATCTTTCATTAATTGTAGGATCGTCAAATCCTTTTGGATACAGGTGTTGTCGTGGACAAAAGAAAAAACTCAATGTGACATTAGTTACAGTATGGAAAATATTTTTTTTTTTTCAAATATTTAATCATCCACTTGCAATCAATTATGTCATATTGGTAGCCAAGCAATTCATATATAAGTGTAAATTACAAAAATGCATTCCTAGATTTAAAAAACATGTAACTTTTCTCCACAATATTGATATGTACATCAAATTGGAAGAAATAATTGCTTCAAAAAATAATAAACTACCAGTCCATTATCATAAATGGGAGTCTTTTAAATAGGGTCAGGATAGCTTTTACGCATTTGATGCAATAATTGTACTGCTCGGCGCCACTGAGCCGAGGATGTCGTACTATAATGATAGGGATAATTTCGGCCATTTGGGGGATTTTTTTTTTTTGATTAATGGAAAAGTCATCTATGCATTTTTGTATATGTATAAATGGAAGCATCAAAGTGCTATGAAAGATTTTATGTGCCAGGTGCCCAGAACCCTGCACAAGTTGGAGATGGGGCTTTCTAGGTATGTGTGCCCCCAAAAGGCCGAGAATTGGTCTTTTTAGTGACCACTTGTACTGCACAGCTGTATACAAAAATGGTGCAAGGCAAAATCACCCTCGTTGGAGGTGAAAACAATAAAATAGTGACGTTAGACTTACATATGTCATTAATGAAGTCTTGGCTTTTGAATACCGTTTACAGCCTCCGATTTGGTTGTTACAATCCAGAGATATGACGAATATTCCAACAGAGGGTGAAAAACCAATTGTGCCACTTTTCACAGAATGGGATAACTTAACACAAACTAATCATGCGTAGCTATGCATGTTGATAAGGCACTTCAACGAAGGCATTCATCACACATTTAAATGCTTGATCTTGGTTTTCTTGTTGCTTCAAATCAATTGTTTAAAATTAAAAAAAAAAAAACATTCTAAACAATTACTTCATGAATAAGTAAAGAACATAAAGCCCACTCAGCTGAAAACAGAGACATTATCAAACAATCATAAATTATACATTTTGCCTAAATAATACACGCTTTTAAAAAGATTTCTGGAAAAAGAACTTCTCTTTTTTAAGTAAATTGAAAATACAAATAACCATCTAAAATCAAATTGTAATTGCACATGACTATTTAAATGATAATGGAAGTCTTTCGATGTGCATTTGTAGGTTCTGTTGTAAAATCTTAAATCAACTAGAATTTCGCGGTTCTCCGCTTTCGCGATTTGCGATGCGGGTACCAAGGTTAAGGTTGTTAGGTTCCGTACGGAACCTTATCATACGTGACCTGTAGTATCAGTAAACTTTGTCACCTACCTAGGCCCCTGTCTAACTACCCCAGGACCCCGTTTGCAACTACTATTAGAATTATAGTGTCCACTTTAAGAAACCTTCCCCAGAATCCTAGAGTCCCTAACTTCCACAGTGTCCTTCCCAAACTACCCAAGATCCCCTTTGCAACTGTCTCAGAACTCTTCCAAACTGCCACAGAGCATTCTTCCCAAGATTCTCCTCATTTAATACAGGTGCCCTTTCCCAAATAAACCCAGGGCACTGGATTCCAAACGTCCCCCACCAACCTATACCAAATCACTCAAAAGTTCCCTTTTCACTCTAATATGGCCAATCCCAAAACTAACCATGGTTCTCTTGTTCTGGACAAACCCTGTGTGATCCCTTCTCAACTAAACAGATTCCCTTTCCAATTATCCCAGGGTCCACTTGCAAAACTACCCAGGGGTCCACTTCTGCACCTACCCCATGGTTCCTTTCCAAACTAACCAAGTGCTCTCCTTTCCAATAACCCAATTTCACACCTCTCCAGCAGTTACTATATCTCCAGTCTAAGCATAATTTAGTTCGTGAGGTCCCCTTTTGGGAGATTGTTTGTCGGCATAAAGCTGAATTTGGAGCCAAATGAATTCTAAAGCCTGCAAATTCCCTTAATCCATTTTCTAAGCCCTAATTTAAAAGACAGACACAATTCAGGTCCCCAAGCCCTTAATTCGAAAAGTTGGGCCAACATATTCCCTACCCTTGAAAAGGTGAGTGCCTCCTCCCCCCTACCCCCACTCCATTATTCTCACGTTCTCTGATAAATCTTTCTCTTTAATAATTCCTTACAGCCCTCCATTTTTATCTGCATGGGACACGGTTTTCCAAATTCATCAAAAATAAAACATATGGACAGCATGTCATGTTTAAGATATCAAAAATTGAAATGATTTTTTTATCATTTACAGAATTTTTTTTAGATTATAAACTAGATTTAAGTCCACAACCAAAAAGCAAAATTAAAAAGGGGATGGCACGATTTAGTAGCTAAAGTTTTCATAGTATTAAAAATGGATTTCACCCAAAACCCATTCTGTTAATTTTTTTGCGCCGACATTTCAATCAGTTTGATGAGAGACCTAAAAACGTGATTTTGTAAGCCCCAATAGAGTGCTTGTGTAAAATAATATGGTAGACCAAATGTGCCCTATTTTTTTCGCTCATAACTTCCAAACCTAGACATCCTTTAGCCCAAAGATTTCACAGGGTAAATGAGAAAAAATAGTAACTTTCACCTGATACCAAAAATTAACATTACAAAAAAACAAAAAATTTTGGGGTCCCTAGGGAACGAGGCTATAGTGACGGGGCCATGGACCTTCATTAATTTTTATCTATTAGTTAGCAACAAGGAAACATTGTCAATTAGGACAATATAAACAGTAGCCTATGGCAAGGGACAATTAAGGGAATACGATGCATGCATATAACACATCCCACAACACAATATGGGCTTATATAGAGGTCTGACATCTGTCATGATTCTGCTATTTACCAACGTATTCAGGGTAATTTGGCACAATGTATTATGGGATATTGGATTTGATACTTCAATTGTTCCACCACACCAAAGAAGCCACGAAATAGGATGATAAGATTTATGAGATTAGATCATTTAATCAAGTTTCACCATATCCCATAACACAATAGATGAGTTATTAGACTGAGTATGATCGGATGTTTACACTATTTACCAGCATTATTTAAGATTAATTTGACACAGTGTTTTATGGGATATTAGGATTTGATTCCTTGATTCTTCCACATTCTTCAGCCACAGCAAGTCGAAAACCATCTCGCAAAAAAGTAACATTCAGGTCCGCTACACAACAACAACAAATTATACCCTTCTTTAGTACACATCTAAAATATTCTATGTATAAATCACCCCCAGATGCCTTCAGATTCCAAGTTTTTTTTTAACATCTTATCAACCAACCCTCTATCCGAGCACACTCATTACTACATTTCATTCATATGATTACTCCCCATTTAGGAAACCGGGATATGTCCACCTTGGCAGTCTGTAGGAAGCCACTTTCATTCTTGAAATAACTTGCCTCAGAATTATCCAAAAATCCACCTTTTCCTCTACAAAAACCCCAAACAAGCCTTCCGGCTGGGAAAATAATTCCCACACGAACCATACTCAATATAGGCCCTAAAATTCTGCTCCCTCTAACCAAAACGTCGAAAGGAAAGTTCAATTTCCACTCACAATGCACAAGGCAGTCCAGTACCCCACCCACAATACGTGCACAATTACTTGTCTTCTGCCCACACATTTTTGGATCTCAAAAGTAGACCAATTTAATAATAGAGACATACGTCTGATAATAAGGCCCTATCAACCTATCAACATGATGTATCCCATTCTGTGAAGTGGTACAATTGGTACCACACCCTCTCTTACAATATTAGCCATATCTCTGGATTGCAACAGCCAAATCGGATGCTGTAAACAGTATTCGAAAGCCAAGCTTTCATTGTGATATGATATAAATATTACGCCACTATTTAATTGTTTTCACCTCCAACGAGGGCGCGTTTTTCTTGCACCATTTTGTGTGTGTGTGGACACCCTGTATTTCTTAAACAGTTTATAGGTGCATTTCATGGGGTGGATCACGTTGGGATGGATTTTTATTTACCCTCCCCCTCCCCTAATCATCCAAGCATGCAGGGAACACAATACAACATGTCTGATTTGTCTGGACATTTTAGATTTTTCATTTTAAGGTGTTTTCTCTGTGCGCTTGGGTTGTTTTGGGGATATATATATTTTGGTCAGGTCAATCTTTAGCCCCTGTGCGGGTGGCCCATATATATATGTACCTGTATGATTTTGAATGTGATGTCTTTCACTGGGATATCAGTTCTATATGTCTCTTTGTATTTTTGATGTTTGTTCTTGTGTGTGTGTGTGTGTGTGTGTGTGTGCGTGTGTGAGTGTGTGGGTGTGTGTGTGTGTGTGTGTGTGTGTATGTGTTGTGAGTAAAGGCAGTCGCTAAGGAAACAGAAAAGAAAAATATCAATATAATTTAATATCATTTTCTAATCTCTAGCTTTGTTCATGACTTACTCTTTATAGGTTTTTTAATAGAGTGCCCTAAAACAGCTTTATGACCTTTTTGTTATCAATAACTGCCTTTTGTATATCGAATGCTCCTGATATTGTTATGCCATCTGCGTATGATATCAGGTCAAATTTGTGGAAAATATTGAATGCATTGGTATAATGGTTTCGACCATATTTCAAGAAAATATAAATATAAAAAAGTCCTTTTCTCAAAAAAATGCTAAAAAACATTCTTAACCTAATTTTCTACCCTTAAAGGGACATAATGGCATGAAAAAAATATTTGACATAATGAAAAGGACCCTTACTGAAATCACTTCCACGAGTTTGAAAACAATTTGGAGGGGGGAGGTGGCAGTTTGTGGCAATTACTGGAACAAGGATGCTGACATTACTGCCGTCATTTACCAAACTTGAAAAGCATGTTGTCATCAGCTCACAGACCATTGCTATTGTATATGTGCTAATCTTACTACAAGCCTAAAGTACAATGCCTGAATCCCGGTCTGAATGCTTTTGAATTGTGTCGCAAAACATGCTAGATACACTGTCAGGGATGTGAACACCTTGCTTTTCTGTTCCAGAAATTGCCACAAACTGCCACCTCCTCCCTGGAACTCTTCCTGTTTTTACTGTTTTTACAGAATGTAACATCCAATGTTTTCAAACTCGTGGCAGTGATTTCAGTAAGGTCCCTTTTCATTATGTCATTTTTCATGCCATTTATATTTAAAATACCAAACTTGGTATCCGATTTAGAAAATTTTATGGCTTTTAAATAACGTAAACGGCACTATTTTTGGAATTAGTAATCAAATGTTTTAGGTAAAAAAGGCGGCCATTTGAACGCATCTTGGGATTTTATTTTTTCGTAAAAGGCAATCCCAACATCACTTTTTCATACCCCCAACTATATCTATAGCGTGTATGGGGTCAAAAATTTAGAGCAAGGCTGTAAAGGTCCAACCTTTTTAAGCGAGATACGGTTTGATGGCTCCTGGACTAGGGGAGGCGGGAATCCATTGCAATTTCACTAAAGCGAATTAAGTTAGAAATAATTTGAAATTTGTAAGCTAATGGTTAACTATAGCAACATATCGGTAGATATAATAGGCTTATACATAAAACAGAGTTGATGGGTTAATTCTGTGTTGATTTATCATTAATGTAAAGTGTCAGCGAGAGCACTGAGTGGGTCGCCCTCTCGCGAGAAGTGCGGAAAGCGCGAGCAATGGTGTTGCTTTCAAAAACACATTTTCGCATGCAGATTGATTTAAACAAATTTGAAACATTTGATAATTTAAAGTTGTTAAAGGTCCGAGGAGGCAAATAGATTGATGTGGTTTATGTCAAGTCTACCAGGAGGGACCAGAACGCCATTCCATATTTGGGTTGGTGCTTACATCCTTTGTGGTATCATTGATTTTTCAGAGAGTATAGAAATTCAGTGACTGGTGTGAATCAATTCATGACACTGGACTGAAAAATCAATAGTTTCACTAAATGATGTCACTGGTAGTGTATTTCTTTTTTTTCTGGCCGCTAATTTGAAAGGAATGTCCCATAAGATTTGGAGTAGGTTTAATCATCTCATTTCCTGGACCTTTAACTTTAAAATGCAATCGGTAGGCCTCCATCGATGGTCAAATATATAGTTTATGGGTAACATTTTTATTTAAATAGTTATAAAATAGTAAGGGTTCATGGAGAGTCCGTGTTACTGAGTGTCCTACCACCCATCTAGCCACTGTGTTCTCTATTGAGTGCTGTATGCATCATTTCAGCACTGTACCCAAATGGCCTCGTCTACAAGGTCACGGTTTATTCTGTACATGTTGCTATGGTAGCTAGGACACTCTCTCATGGAGGACACTCAGTTTCTTTACACCGGACGAAAATAAAAAACGTACCTTTCTGTCCACCTAAACGACTTTTCATTTGCTGCAGATCATGCGGCTGGAGCTGCTCGTCAAAGTACCACACAGGATACATGCGGTCATGCATGTTTAATGTCACAACACCTTTTTCCTTCATATATGTACATAAGCAAATATCAACATCGTCTCGTAATACATATCGGTGCTGACCGCTGTTGGCTGGTGCTGTTGGGTCCAATTCGCTGAACACAGTACACAGGATGGCATTGGCATGAGTGAATAGACCTATAGACAAGACCATTTTGTTTTGCTCATTGTCAGTTATGTAACCAGTGTGATGGCAGGGATCCCCACTCAAAATCTTTTCCCCTTCCGCCCCACAAAATAAGCTCAAATGAGATCAGGAAAAATGTTAAATTTATAGTATTAACAGTATGCCGCGTTCACCTGTTCACACTTCAAAGGTGAACAGGGCATACTGTTCACACTTCGAAGATGAACAGTATGCCCTGCGATGCCCCAAAATTATATTGATTCCCCAACCTGCTTCCCCTACCAGATGACAATATCTGGTAAGGCGCCTGCCATGAATGCTGTAAACATGAGCAAACCTGATCAAATACTACCGGGGTCATAACTGGTCATTGACAAGGGATATCATGCGCGACAACGAGGTTTCAAAAAATTACCTTAAACAAGTAATTTGATCGGTCTAAATAAGGCACCCCTAAACAAGTATGCAAGTGTTATAATTCAATCATTAAAAAAGGATTTGCAATATTTGATCCCGTATCTTTTTCCTGTATATGGTACAGATAATCAATGAGCTAGATGGCGTTCGTTAAAATAATAACTTGAGCGCTTGACTTGGTTAACTTAGCTTGAGCTTGTCCATACAATAATCACTGTGTGAAATAATTAAGCTCAAATCGAAGTTCTTCATATAGAGGATCGCAACTTTGTTTAAAAATTCCAGATCCGGAAATTTTGTTATACACGGTATCCTATGCACTGTTATACTGTACATAAATGTGTACTGCATGAAAACGCAAAAATCCGATTCATCTCTAACTTTGGTGAGTATCTTAAGTTCTAGTTGACTATTTTTAATTACTGCACAAAAAATATATATTTCGAAATCTCTGGGTCAGCCTTTAACCAGGCACACAATACTGAGTGTGATGTCAACCATGTTTTGAGCACGGCAGTAAAATACACTATACTGTGCTCGGAGCGAGCACGAATGTTAGCTAATTACTTTTGACCCATATTATCTAACATGATGAACCTTTGACCTCAAAATGGCCTCAGCGGACAAGATAGCTCAATTAGGTAAACGCTCGACTCCAGTGTATGCTCATCCATGCGTATAGGCGTGCGTTCGAGCCCTGTGAGATTCAGCTATCTTGTAATTTCCCTGGACAAGAAATTAACCGCTTGGTTGTCCCGATTTACCCATGCGATATTTGGGAAGCTGGTCCCGGCTGCGATGGTTATCTCGATGTATGTTTAGTCGCCCCCACAGCCACGCGCAGCTGGGAAATGGTGTTCATTTTGTGTTTGGAGGTGTTTCTAGACTGAATTTTTCCACTGAACACGATGGCGCCGGCCGATTTATTAAAAACAACATGCCCAAAGTGGTCCCAGGGGGTCCCGGGGGAGGGGGTGGGGAAAAATACTAACTTTGATATACAGTGACCGATTGTGGTATTTTTGGTATCTATTGGTAGGTTTTTGGACGTGCCAAAGTGATTGAGATAACTTTCAAAATCCTAAATGGCTGTCCTATGCTCAAATTTCAAAATGGCTGCCGAAAAAGTGAATTTTATCCCGTTTTGTATACCCTGACCAATATTTGCATTTCTGGTGCCCATAACAATGCTGTCGGGCATTACAGGGTCATTAAAATGACTTTCGAAATCCAAAATGGCTGCCACTTGACAAAATGTCAAAATTCAAAATGGCTGCCATGTGCAGAATTTTGCAAATGGCCTTCAAAAAAGGATTGCTATTACATTTTGGATATATTTTAGCTATTGGAGTATATTATGTGCCTGTTTATATTTGGTTTGACACTACATGGGGGTTTTATACAACTTTGAAATCCAAAATGGCTTCTATTTTTTTTTTTAAATTCCAAATTCGAAATGGTTGCTATAGGTTGTCTTAAAGAATGAATGAACGTTTGGTATGTATTTGTTGTGTATCTCGATATGTTTTTTGCAAGAAAATGTGATTTAAACAACTAGTTTCAAAAATTAAAAAAAGAGGCTGTCATAATTTCTAATCATTCTTGTCCGTCACGCGTTGAGTGCTTGCAAAGGCAGCGGTTATTCTATTGCGAAGTTCTGGCAAGTTTGCTGGTGGTTCCTGTGCATACTCTTCACTCTTTAACACTTAAGTGCCTAAGGTGTTTTCACTCACGTTGGTGCCTAAGGGGGGTTCCACGGAACCCCCCCCCCAAGGAAACCACTTTCCCGAGGGAATTTTCAAATGAAACTCATACCACCTTTGAGGGGGCATAAGACAAGGCCAAAGGTGCAATATAAATGAGTTCCGGTTTATCGTCTGGAAATTAGGGGCAAATCATTGTTTCGAAATGCGTCAAAATCGCTCAAAAAGTAACACGATGTTTTCGCGACCCTGCTTCCACAGCATGCACATTGCAAATCATTTTGATGTTTATATCTGCTCTAGAAGGACCAATTTACATATATTTAACACAAACATAACCGCTTTGTACATTTTTATGGGTGCAGTCGTTTTTGCCATAGGCTTGTACAGTAATGGCGCGCAGTCGCTCGATGATGGAATCGCTTCTTTTCAGCACATAAAGGGTTAATTATTTTTTTCAATTGTGTAAATAATTTTGTTTCATGCATACATAAGCAGAGAAATATTTCTGGCAACAGGGTTTGCTATTTTTTATTTTTAAAATCACAATCCCGTTGGTGCCTAAGGGGGGGTCCTAGGGACCCAAGCTAATTATCTCATTAACGGGATAGAAATTTTAGTATTTTTTTTATGGAAAGAAGCGCATCGATAAGTTACACAATTACAAAAAATTAGATTTCGAAAATATTTTTCACGACTGAGAAATCGCCGAAAAACAAATCTTGGGTACTATGGACCCCCCCCCCAGGCACTTAAGTGTTAATGTTCCCAATAGGGCAGGGCGAAGTCTAGAGAATTCAAATCTGGGGATCTTCGCAACAGAATAACCGCCGCCTTTGCAAGCATCCGACGGACGAGAATGATAAGAAGTCGATTATTGAAATGGAAAAGAGAACGCGAGCCTGCATCCGTCTTAGAAGCAGTCAAGTGAAAGACAGGGCAGCGGCCATATCTCGGCCGATATGTGTGGTTTTTTGAATGATTTTTTCGGTGTCGGAAACCTTACGAAATACACTTTTCATATGTGTATTAATTTGTATGGTTTACTCTTTCTCTTCGTCAAAATAATGGGCACTTTGAGGGATCTATTTTTGAGACACCCGGTATTACTGCCATGAAAATCAATTTGTTTGACATATTGTGAGATATAATACACACATGTACAGTACTTAGGTTAAATATGTAGCGTATTAAAAAGGTATCGTTCACCATACCAATGCATACAATTATACGCCTTTATGCTTAGACCAATGTCCATACTTGCTTACTTTAAATTGAAGTTCATGTAAGTTTTTTAGGAATGTGGTCCCTTCTGATCATCTGAACTTTCTTCACTAGACGGCCAGTCATCGTCTCCTGATTTCTCGTCTAAGTCATCAATTAGTTCATACCCACTTATCTAGTACGCCAGCAGATTACGGCGTATTGACAGACGTAGATTGTGTCGGTGATGCGTAAGCTGTTGACAAGTGAGCCAGCTTATCGTCATTTGGCAGAGCTGCACCCTTGTACCAAATGGGCGAAAAGATGTCGTCAAACCGTCTTCAATCTTCCAGCCATACTTGAGTGGGTCTAGCTGGATGAAAGATCCATCTAGGCAGTGTGTCATTCCGTGAACGACTACATTTTTACACGTTTTATGTGACACCCATAGACTTTCTGTCGGGAAGAGTCTCTTGGTGAGAGTGAAGGAACCTTTGCCAAGTTTGACGGATCTACTCGTTATTCCTGGCATACAACGTCTAGATACATGTTGTTACAGACGCATGACCCTTTTTCATTCTTCCTCTTACTATACATTATTGATAATCATTTATCCTGGGCAAAAAAAAAATGCATCTCAAAAGCTGGTATAATGATAATAATGTCAAGGTCTTTTCGCAGCATCTTAAAGAAGACGTTTGCCAAGCTCTTCTTGCCTTTCACGTGCTAACAGGAATTAATTTTACTCTGCCTTCTTTGGACGTTAGAAGTCGGGATGTTTCAAGAAAACGCAAGTCAATGCAGCCAGCCCCATTCCTCTGATATCAAGTTTACAGACCCCTCAAGCTGATAAGTCATGTGACAGATTTCGCCCTTCGTGTGGTATACAACACACCAAGAAGACTTCCAATGAGAGTCGCTATGCCATGCTAACGAGTAGATCCGGCAAAGAGCGCAAGTTTGCTCCCTCCAAGGGACTCTCTCCGAACACAAAGTCCATATACAACGAACAGATGTTGTTCACGAAATGACACATTGCCTATTGAAAACGGGTCGACGACATCCTTTCTTCCATTTGGTACAAGGGTGCAGCTCTGCCAAGTGACGATGAGCTGGCTCATATTCCAACAGCTTACGCATCACTGACGCAATCTACGTCTGTCAATACGCCGATATCTGCTGACGTA